>JAURVB010012911.1:0-121103 GCA_033002965.1 Piper betle | reverse complement strand
ATCAAATTAGCAATAGACTATATAGATAAAAAGTGAGAAGAGTGTTAACGGACTGTGGTCCAAATTTTAAATGTGATATCTTATCTCCGACGAGCTTGGTCTCAAAACCTTGCATCGAAACTCAGTGTTAAGTAAGATATTCACATCTCTATATGATGCATGTTTGCGATGTGTATTTAGATCATCAATACATCTTAATAAGAAAGAAAATACTAGGTAAACCTATAACTAAACATCTAGTACATAAATCGAGACATAATAAAGAAGATAACAAATAAATAAATAAATACACTCATGAATAATTAAATAGACAAATATAAATACATAAAAAAAATAATACTCTAACCATAAAATAAACAATATTAGTATATTATATAAATACATGATTAAACACGTAGTAAATATAATATATACTCGTATTAGTAAACGTATAAACAATTAAATAAATAAATACATAATCATTCTATAAATAAATAAATAAATAGTTAATTTTAATTAATAATGAATAATAATAACCAATACAGAATGCGTAATTGAATACAAATAAATAGTTACATATATGCAACAAATAAATAGATAAGTAAATAAATAAATAATATTTAGTAGACATGAATAAGATTAATATTAATAATATTTTAAAATATCAATAATAATAATAATAAAGAATGACATATGCATTCATCATATATGACAATATATAAATAAAAGAAATAAACAATAATGAGCAAATAAATAAATAAAAATACTCATAACATCAAAATATATTAAATAATTATCTGAGCTTCCGCCAACCTGGTGATCTCTACTCTCTCCTGTCGACTACTTCTGGTGCCGTAACTGTCACGACCACTGTCTCGGTCCCAGCGACTATCTCGGTCCCGACGACTATCTCGGTCTCGACGACTATCTCGGTCGCGGCGACTGTCTCGATGATGGCTCTCACCACGTCGGCTAGCTGAAACTGGCACACTGACCTCTACTGGTGGCATGGCAGTCCTAGGTTGACTGGAGGCGGCGTCACTGTGAACAGGGCTAGGACTATCCTGTCTGGCTACTGGAGGCGATGGGGTCCTGATCTGCGTCCGGCGGGTCTGTGTCACCATCCTGCTAGTAGTTCCTGCTCTAGTCTACTCGCCTGTCACACTACCGATTTGTAAGGAAATCTACAATCAAAAACATTAAAACAGAAAAATACCTGTCAGAACAGCTTGGAGCAGCTTCGGCACACATGTAACCTGTAACGCATCTACCATCTTAATCAACCAAGGGTTAGCTCTGATACCACTATTGGTATCAGAGAACATATGCCAAGAGTTGGCTCTGATACCACTATTGTAACACCCCGTTTCGGCTCACCCGTGAACCGACCCGGAAATGTCACCGGCGACCGAACCGTTCGCTAATCTACTGGGTTCGGTTAAGCCGACCCGGATCTGCCCTCGGTGTCTCAAGATGGAGATGCAAACATGAAATGCATGGATGGGATGCGTGGGTTCTAACGTAGTCCTACATGCATGCTATGATGTGCAAGCAAAACAAAACCATGCAACGGCAAGAAAATTTTAATTAAAAATTATCCACAACAAGGATATATAAATATTTTATCAAAATACGATAAAACATGATAATCTACCGTAGCATTCATCATTATCTCTTTCGTTTCAATTGAACCGAGCCTGAACTCCAAACTCACTACTCATTCACATTTATCCATTCATTTCATATCAAGCAATTTATCTAAACAAACACATCAAAATTATCATTCACGTAGCAATAACACACCGTCATTATAGATTACACGCGGCAGGTACATGTGTGCGCGGTTCCGTGCTGCTCCTCCGCAGTCCCGACAGCTTTCATCCCTCGCATTTCTCACCTACATATATATAGAAAAACCGTCAGTAACGAGTGTTACCGGCCCGGAAAATAACTAATATCAATCTGGCACAGGAGAGCAAACTCTCCTGTTGAATCAAAACCATATACTTCCTCAAGAACTCTCATCAGGGCACATACGGGAGCCGTCGCCCTCGGGTCGACAGCGTCCCCCTATCTTTCACATTCTCATACCTCGGCCATTTCTCTATCGCTTCTCGCATCAAATCTCATTCCTTTCTGCCCTCTGCACCTTCCATATTACTCCTGGCCTTGAGCACGAAGGCCGAGTACTCTCAGGCAGTCGCCTTCAGTACCCTTTGAAACCACAAGTCTAGACATGCACTGCAATGCAGTACCCGTGAACCTCCACACTTCTCCGGGTTTGAGGAACTCAAAGGTGGAGTTGTCAGGATCCCTCGGGAATGAAACGGCTTGTACACCATTCCAGAGCCCACTATCGACTCACACGTGCCCGCTCGCGTAGCACGGTAGTCGGATTTCCCTCATTCAATCTCTCACCGAAAACGCGAAAACTATACATATATAAAGGTCTGGGTTGGGATTTATACAATAGGCCCGAAGGCAACGTGAGCTGGATCTGAAGTTCGAAAACAGACTCGAGGGATCTCATCTAGCGACGCCCGAAGTCCGATCAGATTGGACCAGGTGCGTTCGGCAGATGATCCGGCGAATTTTCCACAAATCCAATTTTCCTGCAGTTCCGGCGGTTTTCCGGCGAGTGTCAGGCGGATTCCGCGGTTTTCCGGCAACGATTCGGGACGGGACAATCAGGGGTCTATCGGCACCAGCTCGACGAGCTAGGTCCAATGGTGGTGTCAAACAGGGTAGCCGAGGCGGCGATGGCCATCGGCAGCGGTGTTGAAAACGGGTGGCGGTGGCGGTGTGCTCCGATCGGGGTTGCGGCCGGCCTCGACGGCGCTCGGGATGGTGGGGGAAATGTCGGCAACGGCGAGGGGGTGGTCGTCGGGGTCACAGCGGCGAGGGCGGGGCCCGGACGGCGGTGGAATCAGGCTCGGAGTGGCGACGGCCAAGGCGGCTTCACGGAGTCGCGGCGGCGCGCTGGCAGGCGATCGCTGGCCAGGGTTGGTCGTGGCGGCACGACAACGGCAAGGCAAGGCGGGGCGGCGTCGATCGGCGGGAGCACGGCGTCGGCGGCGGCGGCGGCGGCAGCGGCAGCGGCAACGACGAGCATGAGGGTTTGGGAGGGAGAAAATTACCCTCAATGGCAGTTTCGTAATTAAATATTGACTCGATTTCTACTCGAGTCAAAATAATAACTAGTTCGTAATAAATTCTAAAAAATCTAAAAAAATATGGAAAAATTGCATAAAATAAAACAAACACAACAACATCCAAATGGCATGCTCTATAACTAATAACCCACCCGAATATAATCCAACGCGTCCTAACGTGTTATTCGGCCTAAAACTATTTCTTCGATCAAACATATAAAAAGAAAAAAATGCCTGCATACTTTCATATATTCTGATAACTCATTTCTTACCATCTTCTCGACGTTATCATCATATATTCAGGTACACCTGACTCTCATCGCTCATAACTCACGGCTGGCCTCGGCTCAGCACGCGGTTCATGAAACTGACCCGACTCGAACCAACGGTCGAACCGACTAGTTCGGTAACGTAAAACCCTGACTCTAGTCACGGGTTTTATATACTCAGCCTCCATAACATGCTTACACGGCAATGTGGGCCTCAAACTCATATTCTTAAGAGAGTGAGCGGTATGGAGATATGTATAAACTGTACTAGTACTCCTTCAAACCCTGAGGTAGTGCGGTGTATGAGGCTACTGTGTAACGCAGCACATTTGCGGAATTTGTGGCACTAACTTAGCTGTTCCTTTTGCCACTCGAGTACCATGGCGAGTGTAATATGGAGGATATAAGGGCATAAGCATTGTATGTATGAATATGAGTATTATCCTTACATGCGAGCCAACATTTGTTTAAGTATGCTTGCTTACCGCCCACTATGTGGTAATTTTGAAGTTTCATAAGTTTTCGTGGGTAATGGAATGCCCATTTGCTAGTTTGAATTAGTTATTTTTCGGACCAGTAACATTTTTTACTGACATTTTTCATATAATACATGTAGGTCTTGAAAATCCTGAGCCGACCTTGGTGGGTGGACATAATAAATGTTACACACACTTGAGCTCAACATAGTTATTTACTTTCCTACTTTTATTTATATTCGATATGTTTTGACGTGTATTTAATAGTGTCTTCTATTCTCATGACACCAACAAGGTTGTTTCGATCTATTTCATTGATCGAGTCATATCCATCGATTGCATTAAACATGACTTGAGTCGATCGTAACATTTCTGATTCGGTTCTTAGGTGAACTAAAATCGGGGTGTTACATAGGTGGTCAGATCAGACAAAGGTGGCTTGCCGGCACTGGAAAATGGCTCAAATGGTGACGACAGTGGTAGAAACTGGCTATAAAAACTCCGTCCCCTGTAGTGACTACGACAATGCCAGTGGTCATCAAAGGTACGGATAGAAATCCAGCCGCGAGGCAGTCTAGGGGGTGTCAGTTGTATGGCCGAGGGCAAGTCGGAGACTCCCTGAGGAGAACCGAAGTGATGGCAATGCTATGTGTAAAGCTCAAAAAATGTGGGAAAGTTACCAAAAATCAAACAAAGAATGCTAGGGTTCATGTGGAAGGCTCAAATCGAGACCTACCTGTGGGTATATCAAATATATATATATATATATATATATATATAGATGGAAAGCTCAGATGAAGACCGTCAAAAGTAAAAACTGATCCGAGTGCTAAAAATGACTTTATAGGCGGGAATCGAGGCAAGTCGGCTAAATAGCCTCGAACACTGAACTCAGTTAAGATGGGGCCAAAGGGGCACAATTTTGTGATCTGAAATCTTTATGATGCATGCAAATAAGATACCCTAAAAATTTCAAATGGATACTAAGCGCTACAATAGCCTAGATCTAAGCCTACAACCCTAGCTCACTCATGAAAATCATATGTACATAACCCATATACACTGATAACTCATGCATTGCTATAACCTAACTAAAGCTATCATTTGCATGTCGGGCATACTTAGCCACTATAACATGCTAATATGGCCATCTCGGCCCCAAACTTATATTCTGAAAATTGGTCTGGCTTGAGCTAGCTCAAACCGACTCGAGACTGGCCCTAATTGGGCAAACTACAAGCGGCTAAAACCATAACCTAAAGCCGGGTTTTACAATCTAGTTATATCATTAGGAGCACATTTAATGCTTATAATGATCTTTCATAATTCTTGATGCAAAAATCTTGTCAATCTATCTTATAACTTTAGAAAAGATTACTCAACGTTCATTTAATATAATAAAAAATACTGAATATATTGTAGCTAACTTGAGGTGAATTGATGGTCATTTAGACAACTAGTAAAAGATGTCTTATATAAATAAATATCTAAAGTTAAATGAATGTGCCACTTGACTTTAAAAAAATTAATTAATCAACCAGATAGTTATATCCACACGAAGTTTTAAGACTTCATTTTATATTCATGTATTTCATTCAAGTGTAAAACCACAACTTTGGGTAACGGTTTTACCCACTTGTAGTTGCCCGGTTCAGACCAGTCTTGAGTTGATTCAAGCGAGCTCGGCCCAAAATAATTTTAAGAATATGAGTATGAGGCCCAAATGACCATATGAGCATGTTATAGAGGTTGAGTATGCCCGACATGCATATTATAGTTTAAGTTATAATACAATAGAGCATGAATTATTAGTGTATACACGAGGTATACATATGATTTTATGAGATAGCCAGGAATTTATGCCTAGATTTAGGTTGTTGTAGCATTTAGTATTCGTTTGCGATTTTCACAGCATCTCATTGCATGCATCATAGGGATTTAAGATCACTCGATTATGCCCCTGTGGGCCCAGCTTGACTGAGTTAAGGGTTCGAGGCCCATTTACTCTTCTTGCCTTGATTCCCGCCTATAGAGTCAATTTTATGACTCGAGTCAGTTTCGACTTTAGACGGTCTAGATCTGAGCTTTTCATGTAACACCCCAAATCTGGTTCACACTCGTGAACCAAACCGGCATGTTACAGGCCCCGGTTAGGTCGGCTAACCCGAACCTAACTCGTGCGGATCCAATCTCGGCGTCTTAAGATGAAGATCCAACTTGCTATATGTATGTATGAATGCATAAAACCCTAACAGGATACTACATGGATGACATGCAACTAATTTTCACACCAACACACTTACAATCAAAATTAGTAAAAATTCTAAAACGAAAGGGACAGAATTTCCCCTAAAAATGCAATTAGGGGCCACCCTGTCAAAATCATATATTCAAACATCTATACACATAGCAACACTAGCATTCACACAGACTTCTAATCTACTATATTCATCATTCTCTGAACTTTGGGTCCTAACCCATCACACTTTTGCTGCGCTACTCTGATCATTTCATTTCATGTCATTGTCATGCCTCAAATATTTAATCATAACATGTTTATAAAATAACATCATAAACAAAATATTAAACATTCAATCACCCAATGTGTGTGTGCAGAAGACCTTATTGCTCCTCCGTCCTGGCCGGCACATCCATCTTGTGCTTATCACCTACATATATATAGGAAAAACGTCAGTAACAAGCGTTACTGGTCCGAAAAGAAAATAACTATAACAAACTGGCTATGAGAGCAAACTCTCATATGAAAGAAAACAACATATACTTCACGTGAACACTCTGAAGGGCACTACTGAGGAGCCACTGGGCTGCAGACCCGGTAGCATCCCGAACGTAGTGATCTGCTGCTGGTACTGTGCCGCCCTCGATACTTCTTTTTCAGTACTTCTCGTGAAACTTTATCCTAAGCCCTCTCCTTACCTCCATATTTCTCCTGGCCTTGAGCACGAAGGCCGAGTACTCTCAGGCAGTCACCTTTAGTACCCTTTGAACCACAAGTCTGGACATGCGTTGTACTAAACAGTACCCGTAAACCCCACGTTCTCTGGGTGTGAGGAACTCAAATGCGGAGTTGTCAGGATCCCTCGGGAATGGAACAGTCCACTGGCACTAATCCAGAGCCCGCTTTGACTGTCACGGCATCCTCTGCATGGTACGTGCAGTCAATTTCTCCGTCTCTCGTCTCACTAAAAACGCGAAAACTACATATATATATAGGGGTGGGTAGGGATTTATATAATAGGCCCGAAGGCAACATTTGGTGGATCTTGTTTTCGAAATCAACCTCGAGGGATCTCATCCTCGAGGGGTTGTTAATCCGAAAAATGTTCGATTAAATGGCCCGAGTTAAGTGGGATCTGTTAAAATGCCACTTAACCCGTCCTGCAGACAATAAATTAAACATACAATAGAAAAGATCATAAAAATCAGAGAGAAGTCCTAATGGACCTGGTAAAAGCTCCAAGCGTGTCATCGCGCCTAGGCGGCGAGCTCCTACTCCGTACCTACACATCAAAACTAAATACTAATGCCCGCTAACTAAATGATGTATCAAACTCAATAACATCACAATCACAATGCAAGCATCCATCAACATAACAATCAGAAAATCATAAAAATTAATTAATCCTAGCTCATCCTATTCATACTAATTTTATTACGTGTCGGTAACTTATGTCGTGGTCACTTATCATGCTCTGACCTGATCTACTTCATTAGATCACTTACTCTTCATTCACACTTAATCTCATCATGCAACTCATCGTTTCATCCATCATTAAACATTAATCACATCAATAAACCAACCCTAGCATGCTATGCTAACAAGCATCAAGTTTAAATTATAAATTCGGAGGTAATTATACCTCACGTCATTGGCAATCGGCGACGGCTAGGGTTCCGTCGCGCGTCTCGGAGCTCGAATTCGGCGCTCATCGGCGTCCGACATTCGATCGGGATCGACTGGATGAACTCCTAGGAAGATCCGGCAAATTCCAGCGAACCCGATTTTCTGGCGGTTTTCCGGCGGCTTCAGTGGTTTTCCAGCAACCTTCCGGCGGTTTTCCGGCGACAATTACCGGCGGTGTCTACTAGCTGGATAGGGGTCATATAGGGTACCATTGGAACCGGCTCGGCGAGCCCGACACATCCACGATGTCGACATGGTCGGCCGAGGCGGTGGCTCCCTGGAAAATAGCTAAAACAGAGGTTGCGGTGATGGTGGCTAGATCCGGCCGGCCACGGCAGCGACGGCCTCCGCTCCGGTAAGGAAGGGTCACTGGGTGGTCGAGGGTGCTGAGGCGACCACCTGATCGTGGTGGCGATGGTCGTCGGCAGTGGAATCGGCGACGCGACCAAAATGTAGCTGCGGCGCTAGGCGAGCCGATTCCGACGTCGCGGTGGCCTGGCAGTGGCCGGGGCTGGTCGGGGCGGCACGACAACGTCGTGGCGGAGCTAGGGGCGGCGATCGGTGGCCGGGCGGCATCGGCCATGGTGGCGGTGGCGAGCGAATAGGGGCGGCGCGGCGGCTAGGGTTGGGCGTGGGGGAGAAAAGATCGGGGGTGGAGAAGAATTGGTTGGGTGGCAAACTTGTAATTAAGACTTGACTCGTCTCCGACTCGAGTCAAGTATAGTAACTAAGTCGTATTAAATCCTAAAAAAATTCATAAAAATCAGGAAAAATCCCGTAAAATCAAACAACACCAAAAAAATCACAATGATATGCTCTAGAACTATCAACCCACGCAAAATGCCCGTAACGCGTCCTGACACGGTAAACGGCCTAAAACTAATTCTACGATCCATTATATATCATAATAAAAAAATGAACTGCATACTCCAATATATTTTGATAACTCATTCTTTTCTGCTGTGTTCATGACGTTATCATCATATACTTGGGTACACATGACCCTCATGGCTCATACACGAGACCGGCATCGGCTCAGTACATGTGTTCTGAAACTGACTCGACTCGAAAATAATGGTCGAACCGACCGGTTCTGAATATAAAACCCTGACTCGAATTGTGGGTTTTACATTTCATCTGTATGTATATTGCATATGCCCATAGGTGGATCCCACTAGACAATGAGTTGTAACTTTCGGATTGTGCTATATGGCAAGATCTAAGCTGTCCACGTCAGCCCTGGCTTCACCATATTATTTTCCCAGATCTTCCACAATCTTTCACGATTTCAAAATTTACAACACCCTTTAGCGCTGCCACAACTTCAGCTCGCCGCCAGTGAGTCTCTGCCTCGCCCTTGGCCCCTGGAACGACATCCCCGTGATCGCCTCGCAGCCAATTATCAATCCTTACGCACGTTCGCCACTGGCGCAGCCGCATACGTAGCAGGCAATGGAGTTTTTCCTCCGGGTATCTGCTGTCACTGCCAACGTTTGAGCCATTTTCTGGCATCGGTGAATGTCCTCTGGCAAAGCCGACCACCCCGATAGCTTTACCTAGCTGAGATCTACGATTTGGAACTGACACCAAGCTCTGCCATGGCTGCGATCACTGCTGGCAATGTCACCGCACCTGGAGGCATTACCATTACTTCTCGGCCGTTTTTCGCCAGACTAGAGACTGGACTCCGCCGATCGTCACCACCAGCACCTCCGCCATCACGCCCCCTGTCGATCCCCATTGGCGGCGACCCCAGTCAGGCCGTTTTAGGCATTTTCCGATGACGGGCACCACCACCCCCGTACAACCCATAGCCCGGTTCACAGTCCGCCTACTAGCATTCTCATCCTCTGCCTCGTCGTGTCACCACCCTGCCAACCCATGTCCGAATTCGCCTGCCCATGACCGAGTTCATGTCCACCCAGTCAACCTAGCCCAATTTTTCAGTTAACTTAAACCGAGTTGGTTTAGCTCAGTTTGGTCTGGTTTAGCTCGGTTCGGTCCGATCCAGTTGAACTCAGTTTCAGCCGTTTCTGGACCATTTTTGGTAATTCGAGAACCCCATTTTAGTTTAGGTGCATATTCACATGATTTAGCATGATTGGATATTGTGATTATTATTATTATTTTTATTTTATTTATATGCTTTATCATATATGATGAATGTTTACATGATTGTTTGATATTATTAATATTATATTTACTTATGAATATTAGTCTTAGTATGTTTACTAAATTGTATATTTAGGTATTTATTTGTTTATTTATATGTTTACTAGCACGGTTATATATGAGATTTACTCGTGTTTAGTAGTGTATTTGTATAGTATAATTATATTATTATTATTTTTTGAATAGAGTATTATTTATGTTCATGTATTTATTATTTACCTAATTATCTATGTTTATATTTATTATTTATTTATTATTTATTTATTATTATTATGTCTCAATTTATGTGCCAACTGTTTAGTTGTAGCTTTGTTAGCAAAATGTTCTTTGTTAGGATGTATTGATGATATGAGCACACGCTACAAGTATGCATCATATAGAGATATTACTATTTTAGTTCGTAGTGGGTACCGTTGGCACCGGCTCAACGAACTCGACGCAACAGTGGTGACGGTGAGGATTGTAGCGACGCCGATGACTGCCGGCAGCGGCATTGAGTTCGGCTAGGGCTGTCTGTTTCCCTAATCGGGCCCACGGTTGTCCTCGGCAACAGTGCTAGGTAGGGGGTAAATGCGGGGAGGTCAAGGGAGTGGTCATCGGCATCATGGCAGAGGCGGCACGGCCCGGACAGCGGCAAATCAACTCGGGAACTTTGCGCATTTGTGGGACCATTTTGGCGTCATGGTGACCAGACGGTGGTCGAGGTTGGTCGGGGCGGTGCAGTGACACTGCAGACATAGTGGGCAGTGAGGATTTGAGGGTGAAGAAAGTGTCGTGAGTGGTTTTGGGGGGAAATGATGGCATCGTGGTGTTCGGTGGCAAACTCCTAAAAAACTTGACTCAACTCCGTCTTGAGTTAAAAATAATAACTAACTCATAATAAATCCTAAAAAAATTCAAAAAAATTAGGGGAAAATCCCATAAATTATAATATAGGCTAAAACATCACAATGACATGCTCTATAACTATTCACCCACCCAAACTACCCCATAATGTGTCCTGATGTGGTAAACGGCCTAAAACTAATTCTACAATCCACTATATATAAAAATAAAAAAATAAACTAGCATACTCTTATATATTTTGATAACTCATTCTTTTCTGTTGTAGTAATGATGTTATCATCATATACTTGTGTACACATGACCTTCACAACTCATACACGCAATCGGCATTGGCTCAGTACACATGTTATGAAACTAACTCGACTAGAACTGACGGCCGAACCGATCGGTTCACGAATATAAAACCTTGACTCGGATCACGGGTTTTCCAGATTCATACTAGCATAGAGAGATTCTTAAACTTAAGGATTCTATATGATCACCTCTAGCCACAACAGAGGCAAAACCTCCCCTCCGACTATGACGGGTGACTGTTAAAAATGCTAATGATCACTCTAAATTGTAGAAGAGGCGCACCCCGGCTACAGTCTTGAGGTTGCATGTTGTGACATGAACCTTTTCTTACTACTTAATTTAAGTGATTCATTACATTTCTTAATTTCTTACAAACGGGTGAATACAGTAACCTCAGGGCTTATCCTGAAACATACAAATTCATACAACCTCAGGGCTTTTTTAGTAACTTGTTACATCTCAATTTCATATCAACTTGGTAATTAACACAAATACAACACAAAATCCCCCTCCATGAGCCATCTGATCAATTTGCTTACACTGGTCAACAAGACTAAACACTTACATATATTAGAGAAAAATGTCAGCAATCAAAGAATTGATTAGTAGTCCTGTACATACTAGGAATACAACATTACTAGCAAATGGGTATCTAAACACCCACGAAAAAGTTATAGAAACTTCCAGAATCATATAGGGTGGTAAGACAAGGCCGATAAGGCCACATACAATTGCCTAAAAAGAGGCATTTTATAAACATATAAACATACGTATATCGATTATGCCCTCACATCTTCTATATATCACCCTCCACAGTACCTATGTGGCTCGGAACCAATGTACCACAATTTTCGGAAACGTGCTGCACTCGCAATACCGTACACACATTGCACCACTTAAGGGTAGAAGGGGTACTAGTGTAATTTACATATCTCCATACTACTCACACTCTATATAATAGGCTTGTATCATACATTTCTGGAGCTTTAGTTCGAAAACCAACAAGGGACCTCATCCTTATAGTTTTATTAAACATAAGATAAAATGCGACTAAATTGCCTAGTATCGAAGGGATCCAATAAAAGTGCTACCAACACCATCCTATCATTTAAAACATGATTAAACATGTCACTCAAGAGCCAAATATAAGGGTGAATTAAAAGATTCCTACAGACCTAGATGAGTGGAGCCCTACGTCCTAAATTAATGAGCTCAACCCGTGTAACCTAACAGGAGATGGAATCTGAATCATAATTGGACGCAAGATGAGGCCAAGCCTCCACACATGTACAATATGTAAACTTAGTCAACTTACTTATTTTGTTTAGTGATGGGTTAAACATCATTAGGTAGTTTAATTTAAGGTTTGGTGTTAAATTTCTACTTAGTGCATGATTTCATACTTAGGGTTTTATCGTTGGAAATAATCTGACGATTTTTCGGACAAACCAAATGGTATCCGATTAATCTAAACTTTTAACCCCTAGTTCAAGACACCCTAAGGGTATCTTATAAATATTAGCAAGTGATAATATGTAGATTATCATGTTGATTGAGGTAAATTAAAATCAGATTAATGTACGGTGAACAGTACACCGTTAATGTACATTAAACTTCAAAATTTAGGCTCATGGGCCTGAGAAGTCCAAATGGGCTTGGGTCAATTAAAATAGTTACATAACACTTGAAAGATTAGCCCATTGGTATTGCAGGTCCAATTTCGTTGTAATTGGGCCTAGGTAATCTTTATAATCTTGATTTCTGTAATTTACCCAACTAGGGTAGAGTTAGAAAATTATACTGAATTAATACATTCCCAAATGCTCCAAAAATTGACATAGACAATATTAAGATATGTCTTAAACTTTTTAATTTATTATATAATTTTCCCATCGATGAATATATTTTCCACATATTTTTAAATTCAAATAATAGGAAGAGGATTATGAACTTAGTAAATGTGTATTCCAAAATTCCAATCCAATTAACCATTAGAATGAATTTTTTTCAGCTCTAAAATTTTCAAGGTTAGATAAAAAATTATTTGTTTATTAGGTAATTTTTATAGATTTTTATGAGATCTAATTTTTGGCCAAAATTTAACTAAACACACAACATAGGCAGTCAACATAGAACACAATAAATGCACACAATGTTTCATTAATTTTGTTCAGGACTTAGTTGAGGTAATTTTAGTATGGTAAATTTATAATATTAATGTCACAGCATTATTAACATATGATCAGAAGATATATTATGAAAATAAAATCATAACAAGGTGTAAAAATTGGGGAAATAGGTGATCGGGTATATGGAACCTTGAAAGCTGCCACCTTTAATCCAATTTTGGACCTTATCATGATGCTCCATGACAAATCAGTCAACATGACCAACACATAACTTGTAGATCTATGTCGTGTGAAAACAAAAAGGCCAAGAACATACATATCTGACATCTAAAACTTGAGTAATGAATTTTATGCTCAACTAGTGGTAGATGATACAAAAATCATAACTATTTATATACTCATGATAATGATATGAAACTACCTCTAAAAATTCTTTAAGTGCCATTTCTACATGGTAAAAATATAATAAAAATGAAAACAACAACATCTATACACAAAACAACAACAAAGAAGAATCATCAACCAAAACTGGGAAAGAGCGTAGCTTTAACAGTTCAATGGGAGGTCACTTGAAGTTTTCCCACACCAAGTCCTTCAAGCCTTCAAAGAAGGACATCTTGGAAGGCTAAGGAAGGATAAAGAGAGCTCAAAAAGTAGAGAAGAAGGTTAGGAGAAAGAGTGGAAAGGTAAGAGAATGGGTAGATTTTATAGAAGAAAGGTGGTTAGTTTGGTGATGTCATAGGTATGGGTACCATACCTAAAGAGGTATGGGTTGGCTTAGTGATGTCATAGATATATGGGTGCCATACTTATAGATGTATAGGTGTCATACCTATAGAGATATGGGTATTATACCAATAATAAAGGTATGGGCTGGATAGATAAGGATATATGGGTTGAATAGATACATCATTTTGCTATCTCAAATAGTGTTAAAAGTAACTAAAGGAACATTCTCCCACTATTATAGTGCACTAGTACACTAGGACGGTTTGAAAGGTTATCAAACACATGGCAAGCATACAAAAGGCACGCGAGGGATACAGACTTAACATCTAACTATACACGATTAAATTGGACCAAAATTAAAAGTCTGGCATGAGGTATCCAAATGGGCATACCGAACACCGAGAGGAGGCTAAGGCATAGCAAGTCATACATACCTAGATGCCATACACAAATACATGGCAAAATGGCCAGGTAAGACCCTCAATCCGGGTCAGGACCGAACCTAAATTAAAACCACCAGGCAAAAAGCCTTGGTTTTACAAAATTTTTAGAACAATTTAATTAACAAACAATTATTCTCATTTTCATATTATTTCTCTAAACAAATTAGAGAAAAATAATAGTCTTGCACCATATACAAGAAATATTTGGTATTTATTATATTTTCAGCTGCATGCCAAAAAAAAGAATTAATGAAATACATCATAATGATTAAAAATCATTGAGATACCAAATTAAATGAATAAGTTAACCAATAAGTTTGGTTATTTTAATGCCTTACCCTTAAAAAATAAGGCATAGATGCCAAATATTTAATCTAATGTAAGCTTGGTTCTAGTTTTAAATTCATAAAAAAATTTAAACTAAAAAGAATAATTCAAGCAATTTAACATAGAACAATATGCATGTTTATTAAAGGTTCTATAATACCTTTATTAGCCAATTATTTCACCATGATCATGGCTATATAGTGTAACGAAATATACACTAACATATCATTACTCGAACTTAAAGATCATTATAAAAAATAATCTATAATTGTATTAGAACTAATTTGATTCAAAAAATAATCATTAATACGCTTGAAAAAGGTTGAGGATAAGCAAAAAAAGTGGCAAAAATCATCTATTCGGGTAAAAAAATTTACTAACACAGAGAATTTGCATCAAATAACAATTAAGATATTAATAATTAACTATGTGGTATAGTATCGAACAATGAGTTATGATCACAATCACCATCTACTTACCCACATGTTTAATAATTATATCTTTATCAAATTTAAACTACTAAATTCTAGGTGAGACTAACAAATAATCTTCTAATAGAGCACTTCCACTCAAATTATGTTTCGCTTTTACCATAAATTAAAGAGTCATTTTGTGCAACATACGCAAAAAATAAGAAAATTGTATATTTTCTTCAAAATCTTTACTAGAATCGAAATATTAGTAATTTACTATTAGAAACATCAAGCAACATTACTCATATACATCAATTAATGTACAATGATATATTTCTAAATTATGTACACAAAGTACATTGACTATTTGTATACACAAAGTGTAATATATATATATATATATATATATATATATATATAAGTACATTATTGATTAATATACACAAATTATACAAAATATGCAGATAAAATATATTTTAAAATATACGCAAAGTACATCTAAGTATAAGTGTCATTTGTAACAAGCTATTTAAAACATATTATCGGTTCTATATTTAACTTCATTATCTTTCAATTCTTGTCACAAAATAAAATTTTGACACTAAAATTGATGATACTTGCAAATTTGCATCATCTATTTTTTACTATATAATTTTGTCTCCGACTTTCTTGAATATACACTTAATTAAAAAATGTCACTAAAACAAGGTTGAATTAAAATATTGACAAACACATTGAAAAAAATGATAAAGGCTTAACATATAATTTAAGTCACAAAGACAAAAATTAAATATTGGACAGATAGCTACAAAAGTGGTTTTAATTATAAATAATTTTTATTTGATTGTCACCTAGGCTTTTCATATTAGAATAGAAAGTAAGATATAAAATTCAAAATAATGGACATGAAAATTTTAGCATGATAAAAAATTTAGCTTCTATTGCCAACATGATCAAGTCTACCATCAAAATTGGTCAATTAAAATATTTCAATAATCTCCCATACCCAATATTTAAAATTGGTTTAATATTTATTCTATATAATAGGGAGGTTTGTTATTTCAACTAGTCTCTCTCTTCTTTGAATAGATCTCTTAATTGTTGAGAAGGTTGCCCAAAAGCGGTATATAAGGCACACCCGGTATCTAAAATTGGTTTAATATTTGTCACAAAGATCATGCTAAACCACTTAAACCTTATAAAAATTTGTCTAAAATCAATACAATTCCAAAAATTGCGTCAATTTTATATTGGATTAGTATATTTATGACATACAAACATGTATAGATCTAAAAAATTATTTGCATAAATCTTTTAAGTACGTATCTTAAAAGAAATTCATGATATCAAGTTGGGAATTAAAATTGTAGAAGAAATATTTATTTTATGATAATAATGACAAAAATAATAAATAAATCATCATTAAAAAGTCAATAAACATGATTTATGATTAACAAATAAACTAATCATGCTTTGATTTTGAAAAATAGCATGGAACATCTTGTTCTAGGGGCTCTGATACCAATAAAGAAATTAAATATTATATATGATAAAATATAAATAAGATGAAATACTTATCTTGTAGTGGAATAGATCGATTGTCAAAAGTCATCACGCTTACAAGTTAAAACTTAATCACTAAGAAAAAGTTTGATTTCACAACCTATCATCCCTCTCTTTTAGAAATACCTTAACTCTTTATTCTACTCCTTATTAACATTGGGGAGAATGTTAAATATTTAAATCTTTTCTATTATTATCCCAAATTAATTGATAAGATAAATATTAGGAGATAATATTTAATTAACTTGATACTAAGTCAAAGTCAATCTCTTGTTTAATTTGGTGAGTCCACCCCTTATGGGTGTCTCCACTAAGAAATATGCAAACAGTTTGGATTAATTACATTATTTATTTTATTATTTATTATATAAAATATTTTATAAAACGAAAAAAATATATACAAAAGAAAGTTTAAATAATAAAATAGAACCATCCATAGTCCCTTAGAGTTTGTTGGGCTCTCTTTAGTGGTGCGCTTACTCCCAGTGCGAGCCCAATTACTATCACAAAAGGAGCCAAACCGCTCCAACGGTTCTCGTTGAGATCCGATGGTTGAGAGATGCTAGGCTCTCTTATTGGACAGGTCGGGCCGAGTTGGGCTGGGCTGACAGCCTTGGCCAAGCCCACACCTGCCTGCGGCGGGGCCTTAGCACCTTAAGTGATGTATCAGCCATGACGGCTATTCGTCTGTTTTCCATTTCAACATTGAAATGAAATTGCATTAGCTGGGAAAGCTATAGTTATGTAGACTCCTTTTGTGATAAGTCATTTTTGCATAGAATGTTTTTCTTGTATAAGTCATGCATTAATTCAAATCCACTGCGTCATAAATTTGTCTAAGCGTGTGCCATGTATATCCAATTGTCAAGTATGTGAAGGCGGCAGAAACCAAACCAAGTTTTTCCAAGCAATCCAAGGAAACAATTATTGGCGCATCTGCAACTCTGCAGATTGCAACATCCAAGTGGTGAAGTGAGAAATTGACAAAAGGCCTATATAAACAAGTCAAGATTGAAATGGGGCCTCAACTTTTGCTTTGTTTATTTTGGG
Organism: Piper betle; assembly: GCA_033002965.1. Lineage (NCBI taxonomy): Eukaryota > Viridiplantae > Streptophyta > Magnoliopsida > Piperales > Piperaceae > Piper > Piper betle. Next base: position 103,336 of record JAURVB010012911.1, on the reverse strand, counting down.
CACGGACATTGGGCGCTGCGTAGGGAAGATGATTAGATTCGCCGGTGGTTACGAGCTTGCTAAGCAAAGGATTAATAAATAAGAGCATGCATGGCTCATGGGTATGATTCTGACATATATAACCATGACGAGTCGACCAAACTACAGCTCATCACTGCACATCAAGACAACTCATATAATTCATGAATGTCGTACAAGTTGCATTGTTATAATACGGCGCAAAAGTTAAGGGCCCAAAGGAACCAACCTCACAGGGCATCACTCTGATGTTATTATTACGCATCACCAAATAAAGTAAACCCCATTTCAAAAAAATGAGAAAGAAAGGAAGGTAATCTTTTATGGACGAAAAAAAATTAAAGTAAATAAATAAATTGTGAGTTATTTAAAAAAATAGATGGGTGCGAAGGAAGTCAAATCCGGCTAACATCTGAAATGTTGGTAGCCCCATTTTCACGACCTCTAATTGAAAAATAAAAAATTAATTAAACATGGTAAAGCTATTGTCAAATTGGCATTCAAAATAGAATAGAATTAGTAATGTTTTCCATTAGCATATCTCTAAACGTAGTGTTAAAAGACAAATAAACTTGTAGCAATAAATTTTAAGATGTAATATCATCGAAAGAATTAAGTTAGTCTTATATCTAATAGTTATTGATGTAAGATATAATATATTACTAGGGATGTACTTAAAATTCTTAATTTGGGTATCACTTTTAAAGAGGTAGCTAAACCTATCAATTCGTACTAATTAGGCTAAGCATTTTTAATATTAGCGCGAACTCGGTACCAAGTCACCATGTTAAATAGATGATTGTATATCAAAAGTCACAAAATTGAATTCCGATGATAAAATTTTCTTAAGATGAGTGGAATGCAATCTCCACAAAGAGTTAATTTAATCTTATATATATTATCTAGTCGATTAAGATCTAATATATTAATAAGAATGCACTTAATATCTTCAACTTGGTTTAATATATTAGTAAGGTTGTATTTAGGATTTTTAACTTAATTAATTATTTTTGAATAAATGATTAATCTCATTAGTTTGTACTAATTAGGTTAGACTTTTACATAAAAAGAATTAAATGCTCTTGACATAATATCATGATATTTCTTATGTATAATGTATAAAAGTCGGTGAATTTAATTCATAAATATACTAATATTAGAAGAAGTTGGTTAATTTAATTTATGAAGTATATTAATAGTAAAAGGGAGGGAAATAAACCTGAAGCAAAATTTCAAAGAAAAAAAAGTTGAATGCTCTTCACATGATATCATGACACTTCTTAAGTGCGTTAAATATGTAAAAATTAGTGATTTAATTTTTAATTAATAAGAAAAAATGTGAGAAAGTGGGTAAGTGTGCATAGATTGTGGCAATAAGTTTTTTTTCTCTCAATAAAGAGATCCTTCTAGTAAAAAAACAATTACCTAATGCAACAAATATGCGAACGGAATGCCTTGGCAAAGGTTTGTGCGACCAACGCCCACCATATATATGACGATAGAATATATAGTAGAACGTACTGATCTAGCCTTGATTTTATTATTGTAATTTGGTTGACAAGAATGTACATGTTACACGAAAGGCTATAGATCTGTAGGTCATACAAACTAATAGAATATTATAGTATACAGATTTTTTTTTAAATAACTTAAATTATTATAGAACTATGTTTAAAAGAAAGCAATCTTCTAAAAACGGAAACTTAAAATATAATCGAACTACGTCTAAATGACTTAGAACTTGGTTTGATTATGACTGGGTTCAAGATGGATGGTTTAGCTAGCCCCATCTTGAAGCAAATGTCATTCAAGATAGTCGTACCTAATTTTGATCCTAGCCGACCATATTTTCAGGTTAGGTCGGTGGACGGCTACCTGTACATATTGGCGTTTTCACGCCAATTCAATTAATATATGATTTAATTCCCCCAATACTATTTATTATAATTTACTTAATATTCGGAGCAGATTTTGAGTAAAGATTTCTTTTTATACACTACAAAACATTAGAACAGGATGGAAAAAAATACATGATAATTTTAAGTGGTCAATCTTACAAAAAATAGTATATATTTAATAATTTATAAAAAAATAATATATTCTTAATGTATGAAAATAATCATAATTATCTGTATATTACGACAAAAAATTATTATTTTTGCCGATTAAAAACCGTGTAGTATAAAGGTTGAACAGTTAAACACTTTTTTTTAAAACATCTAAACACGTGTTTGGACATGTGCTTCTCTTGTCAAGTGGACTGCACCGCAGGCGGGCCCCATACTTTGTCGACATTCTACGCCTGTTATGCTCACCTAAGCCCCCTTGGGAAGGGACTTAATCTTGGACCGTGAATTGTAACTCAAGGCATGAAGACAGACACCAAAAATGAACAAAAAGTTGACCAGTCACACAAAGTGACGCCCAGTCCCCACCTCCCACAAAGCTCAATATTATCCAATTATCAAAAACTCAAATACGTGCTGCTGCTCCCAAATCTCTGCCCAAACCATATTGTTGTACACCAATTTCACATTGGTTAACATCAAATGATAGTACATGTTCCAAACCCGAACATCACAAGGCCTTTATTGTCTCAAAAGCCGCCTAGCTTGATTCATATTGATTGATATAATGCCTCCTGATTACATTAAAACAATATTTATGCTTCAACCTTCGGCTATATAGCCTATACTTCAAAAAATTGGCATGCTTACTTCGTCCAGATCGTCCAAGGACAAGAACACCTTGTCCAAGCAAGAAAGCTCCGTTGCCACCTCATAGATACCCCCCTGATCATTGCTCTGAGTTCCCATCATATACACCGCACAAAACCCACTCCTTGCTCGTCACCTAAAAAACAATGCAGTTAATTGTTAATTATATTTGTAGAAATTAAATATATATGATAAAATATAAATAACCTATAAAATTTATCACTTAGCGGAATGGATCGATGGGTAAAAGTCATCACGCTTACAAGTCAAGACTTGATAACTAGAAAAAAATTGATTTATACAACCTATCATCCCTCTCCTTATAAATACTGTAATTCCATATTCCTTTTTTTGATGTTGGGGAAAAAATTTAATATTTTTAAGCTTTTTCATCATTATCTCAAAGATAAATATCAAGAAATAATATTTAATTAACTTGAAACTATGTCAAAGTTAATCTTTTATTTGATTTGGTAAGTTCATCCCTTATAGATGTCTTCAATAAAAAATACGCTAACATCTCCCACTCCCACATAATAAAGTATGGTACGTTACCAACTCGTAGGCGTCACCAAATCAAATACCTCACTTGCACATAAAAATGTGTGACAATGTTCTAAAAAGAGTTTTTCATATAAAAAGTAGGTTGTACGACTTGCGAGTACAACTGAATATAGAAGCTCATACTCTGTACCTGTTAGGGATGCATGGTAGTTTTTATATAATTGTTGTATCACAGACTATTAGTGAAGATCACATATCTTTCAAATTATTTTACTTCGCTACTTGTATCTACATTATTCAATTATAAATACTTTATAATGGTTTAGACTTAGCTACAAGTTATAATAGTCTTCCTTCCACAAACATATTACTTTTTATATACAAAAGGATGACTTTCTTAGAAATGCCCCGTACACTAAATTATCATAGTTGTAGGTAGCAAACTAAAGAAAGATACATCATGTTGCTATCTCAAATAGAGTTAAAAGTAACTAAGGATCATTCTCCCACTATCCTCCATTCTCTTGGTCAAAATAACACACATGCTATAAATTATGGTGGATAGATATTCACATAGAAAATAACTAACATTATAACACCCCAATTTCTATTCACCTAAGAACTGAATAAAAAATGTTACAATTGAGTCAAGTCATATTTAAAGTTGTCGGTCGGTAAGACTCGATCAATGAAATAGATCAAAATAACCTTCTTGGTGTTATGAAAGTGGAAGCCACTGTTAAATACGCGTCAAAACACACGAATATAAATAAAGGTAAGAAAGTAAATAACTACGTTGAGCTCAAGTGTGCGTAACGTTAATATGTCCTCCCACCTAAGTCGACCCAATATTTGCAAGACCTATATATATTATATGAAAAACATCAGTAACGAATGTTACTAGTCAAAAAAATAACTAATACAAACTAGAAAATGAGTATTCCATTACCCATAGAAACTTATGAAACTTCAAAATTTCCTTACACTCGGCAGTAAGCAACATACTTAAACAAGTGCCAGCTCGCATGCATGGCTCATAATTATATTCATACATACAACGCTTACGCCTTCACATCCTCCATATTAAACCCGTTGCGGTACTCGACTAGCAAAATGAAAAGTTAAGTTAGTGTCACAAATTTCGGAAATGTGTTGCGTTATGTAGTACCCTTATACACCTCATTACCTCAAGGTTTGAAGGAGTACTAGTGCGGTCTATACATATCTCCGTACCACTCATTCTCATATTTGTGAAATTCGTAAAAATACAGGCACTTATATAATATGCTTAGGGAAGAGGCTTATATTATATATTTCTAGAGATTCATTTCAAAAACCAACAAAGGATCTCATCCTTATAGTTTTATTAAACATGTGTATAAACACGGCTAAATGGTCCGACATTGGAGGGATCCGATAAAACACTACAAATGTTGTCCTATGTCTAAAACATGATAAACTCTACATGTAAGGAGTCAACCAGAGAGGGAAAGTCCTATGGACCAGTGGCCCAAACTCCAAGCGTATTTGCACATCTACGGCGAGCTCAGACTCAAAGACCTATAATGGAGCCCACTGCTAAGTAAAATACTAATATCTCTATATGATGCATGCTCGTGGTGTGTGCTCATATCATCAAGACATCAATATAAAGAAAATAGTGCTAACAAGGCTACAATAAAACACTTGACACACAAATCGAGACATAATAATAATAAATAAACAATAAATACACACATAGATAATTAGGTAAATAATAAATACATGAACATAAATAATATTCTAATCAAAAAATTAATAATATAATTATACTATATAAATACGCGACTAGACATGAGTAAATCTCATATATACTTGTGTTAGTAAACATATAAATACAAATATAATAACATACACCTAAACAATCAAATAGATAGATAGATAAATATATATATATATATATATATATATATATATTATATAGGATGAACCTGACAGAATCAAGCTGAATCAACCGAGTCGAATGGGCTGAACCAGCTCAACTTGGGTTAACTAAAAAATGGGTTGCATTGACTGGGCAGACATGACTGACCTGATGGACACGAACTCGGGCATGGCCAAGCAGACGTGATGCAAGCGGCAAGCGCGATCACGGGTAAACAGGTAAATGGGGGGGGGGCAAACAGGTAAACAGGCAATCCCGACCGTTGACAGTCGCCGCCGGTCGGGATTGACCGAGGGCGTCATGACAGAGGAGTTGGTAGTGATGATTAGCGGAGTCCACCCACCGGTTGGCCAAAAATTGGCCTGAAAGGCATGGAGTTGCCGCCGGTGCAGCGACATCAATGGCGGCAATCGCGGCTGAGGTGGTGGTCGCGGGTTGTGTCAAATAGAAGATCTCAGTGAGGGAAAGCTTTAGGGTTAGTCGGCTTTGGTGGAGGACATTTGATGGTGCTGAAAAATGGCCCGAATGGGTTGCAGATATGGCAAAAATTGACATAAAAAATGCCGTCGCCGATGGCGATCATGGTTATGAACCGATAGCCCGCCGTGAGGTGGTTATGGTCATTTTGCTCCGGTGGCTGGTGGAGAGGTGAAAACTTGCCGGTGGAGAGCAAAAGTGGTGGAGGCGCTAAGAGTGAATAACTCTGAAAATGGGAGAAAATCAACTAGAAATTGTTGCATGAAGCTATTAGGCTGAGTGGATGGCTCCGATCATGCCACGTGGCACGATCCAGACGTTGGACAACTCATATATAACACCCCATTTCAGCTCACCGGTGAACCGACTGGGAAATGTCACCGACGACCGAACCGTTCACTAATCTACTGGGTTTGGTTAAGCTGACCCGGATCTACCCTCGGTGTCTCAAGATGGAGATGCAAACATGAAATGCATGGATGGGATGCGTGGGTTCTAACGTAGTCCTACATGCATGCTATGATGTGCAAGCAAAACAAAACCATGCAACGGCAAGAAGATTTTAATTAAAAATTATCCACAACAAGGGTATATAACTATTTTATCAAAATACGATAAAACATGATAATCTACCGTAGCATTCATCATTATCTCTTTCGTTTCAATTGAACCGAGCCTGAACTCCAAACTCACTACTCATTCACATTTATCCATTCATTTCATATCAAGCAATTTATCTAAACAAACACATCAAAATTATCATTCACGTAGCAATAACACACCGTCATTATAGATTACACGCGGCAGGTACATGTGTGCGCGGTTCCGTGCTGCTCCTCCGCAGTCCCGACAGCTTTCATCCCTCGCATTTCTCACCTACATATATATTGAAAAACCGTCAGTAACGAGTGTTACCAGCCCGGAAAATAACTAATATCAATCTTGCACAGGAGAGCAAACTCTCCTGTTGAATCAAAACCATATACTTCTTCAAGAACTCTCATCAGGCCACATACGGGAGTCGTCGCCCTCGGGTCGACAGCGTCCGCCTATCTTTCACATTCTCATGCCTCGGCCATTTCTCTATCGCTTCTCGCATCAAATCTCATTCCTTTCCGCCCTTTGCACCTTCCATATTACTCCTGGCCTTGAGCACGAAGGCCGAGTACTCTCGGGCAATCGCCTTCAGTACCGTTTAAAACCACAAGTCTAGATATGCGCTGCAATGCAGTACCCGTGAACCTCCACACTTCTCCGGGTTTGAGGAACTCAAAGGTGGAGTTGTCAGGATCCCTCGGGAATGAAACGGCCCGCACACCATTCCAGAGCCCACTATCGACACACACGTGCCCGCTCGCGTAGCACGGTAGTCGGATTTCCCTCATTTAATCTCTCACTGAAAACGCGAAAACTATACATATATAAAGGTCTGGGTTAGGATTTATACAATAGGCCCGAAGGCAACGTGAGCTGAATCTGAAGTTCGAAAACAAACTCGAGGGATCTCATCCTCGAGGGTTATTAATCCGGAAAATTGTTGGCTAAATGGCCCGAGTTAAGTGGGATCCGATAAAACGCCACTTAACACGTCCTGCATGTAATAAATCAAATACACAATAGAATAGCGTAAATCAGAGAACGAGTCCTAAACGGACCTGGTAGAAGCTCCAAACGGGTCCACACGCCTAGGCGGCGAGCTCCTACACCGTACCTACACAATCAAGCTAAAAACTAACGCCCGCATGATGAATCACACATCCTATAGCATGCACACACAATCAACACAATCACGCATCAATCAACACACATCAACCTATATCAATTCTAGCAAGCCTACTTAGGCTAATTTGCATTAGATCATGATCATTACCTAGTTACCCTAATTAATTTCTTAGCCTCCATTTTTAACACCACTCAATCAAACAAATTTCATATTTTATCCTTAATCAAATCTACATTTATATATATTATTATAACATACAATTCACCAATCCTAGCATGCAATTCTAATAATCAATACTATCAAATAATTAAATTAAAATAAATTATACCTCGCGTCGTCGAAAATTGGCGACGGCTAGGGTTTCCGTTTCGTGGCTCCAAACTCGAATTCGGCACCTAGCGGCGTCCGAAGTCCAATCAGATTGGACCGGGTGCGTTCGGTGGATGATCCGGTGAATTTCCAACGAATCCAATTTTCCGGCGGTTCCGGCGATGTCCGTTCGGCGGTTTTTTCGGTGACGATTCGGGACGGGGCAATCAGGGGGTCTATCGGCACCAGCTCGACGAGCTTGGTCCAATGGTGGTGTCAAACAGAGCAGCCGGGGCGGCGATGGCCATCGGTGGCGATGTTGAAAACGGGCGGCGGCGGCGGTGTGCTCCGATCGGGGCTACGGCCAGCCTCGACGGCGGTAGGGATGATGGGGGAAATGTCGGCGATGGCGAGAGGGTGGTCGTCAGGGTCACAGCGCGCGGACGGCCCGATGGTGGCAGAATCCGGCCCGAAGTGGCGACGGCCGAGGCGGCCTCGTGGAGTCGCGGCCGTGCACTGGCAGGCGATCGCTGGCTGGGGTTGGTCGGTGTCACCACGGCGTCGCCGGCAGCGGCGGCAGCACACAACAGTGGCGGCGAGGGTTTGGGTGAAGAAGGGTCAGGAGGAGTAAAATACCCTCAATGGCAGTTTCGTAATTAAGTATTGACTCGATTCCTACTCGAGTCAAAATAATAACTAGTTGGTAATAAATTCTAAAAAAATCTAGAAAAATATGGAAAAGTTCCATAAAATAAAATAAACACAACAACATCCAAATGGCATGCTCTAAACTAATAACCCACACGAATATAATCCAACGAGTCCTAACGCGTTATTCGGCCTAAAACTATTTCTCTGATCAAACATATAAAAAGAAAAAAATACTGCATACTTTCATATATTCTGATAACTTATTTCTCACCATCTTCTCGACGTTATCATCATATATTCAGGTATACCTGACTCTCATCGCTCATAACTCATGGCTGGTCTCGACTCAGCACGCGGTTCATGAAACTGACTCGACTCGAACCAACGGTCGAACCGACTAGTTCGGTAACGTAAAACCCTGACTCGAGTCACGGGTTTTACATCATATCCTAGTGGGGCACACCTATGGGTATATGGATTATCTTTATGGACGGAAAGCTCGGATTGAGTCTGTCCAAAGTCAAAACTGACTTTAATCTTAAAAGTGACTCTATAGATGAATCTATGCAAGAAGAGCAAATGGGCCTCAAAATGCTAAACACAATCGAGCTAGGCCTACGGGGGCTCAATCGATGGGCCGAAATCCCTATGATGCATGCAATAACATATCTTGAAAATCCCAGACGAATACTAAACGCCGCAATGGCCTAGATTTAGGCTTAAAATCCTAGCTAACTCATAAAAATCATATGTATACCTCGTTTATATGCTGATAACTTATGTTCTACTATATCATAACTGAAACTATAATATGTATAACACCCTATTTTTCGGTTCAAGGGTGGACCGAAATGCGATGTTATAATTTGGAATACTATTTATCTGACTAGTCTCAGTACAAACTTTATAGAAGCAGATCTCAACCCTCGAGGAGGTTTTAAGACAGGCAACCTTATAGGGTTTCATCACATATGATGCTTGTTCATACGAACATAGAGAGACTTTTAAACTTAAGGATTCTATATAATCACCCCTAGCCACAATAGAGGAAAAACCTACCCTACGACTATGAGTGCTGACTTTTAAAAATGCTAATGATCACTCTTAATTGTAGAAGAGGCACACCCCGGCTACAGTCTTGAGGTTGCATGTTATGACATGAACCTTTTCTTACTACTTAGTTTAAGTGATTCATTACATTTCTTAATTTCTTACAAGCAGATGAATGAAAAGAATTTGAACAAGGGTTGTCGTCACCTGTTCCACATACCTAACAAGTGCAAGAAAATAAAATAATTATACATAGCATCATCAGATGCCAGGGCATCAAACCCTAACACCCAAACACCCAAACACCATATGGGTCTTCAAGTGGTGAGAACCGTATGCTCCTCCTACCCATGTTTCTTTATCACACACTCACACAACTACAACAAATATGTTTTGCGTACCTGGTAAGCTCCTCATTGTAATCCAGGACTTTTAGGTTTATACCTTGCAAACGATAGTTAGAGTGCTCCCAAAGTGTGTCCGCACGATAATTATAATATAATGATATATAAAACACATGTGTACAACAACAATCAATTGACTTATCCTAAATCATACAAGTTTATACAACTTTAGGGCTTATTCCCATAACACACTACATCTTAATTTCATATTACATCAATTTGGTAATTAACACAAATACAAGACGAAATACCCTGCCATGAGTCGCTTGATCCATCCACATACGCTAGTCAAAAAGACAATACACGTACATATATTAGAGAAAATGTCAGCAATGAAAGAATTAATTATTGGTCTTGTAGAGGCAAGGAATATAGCATTACTAGCAAACAGGTATGTAAACAACCATTAAAAAGCTGTAGAAACTTCCAGAATCATATAGGGTGGTAAGCAAAGGCCGATGCAGCCATATAAGGGTGAAGCAAGAGAGTCCTACGGACCTGGATGAGTGGAGCCTTGTGTCCTAAATTAATGAGCTCAACCCGCGTAACCTAATATGAGATGGAATCCAAATTATAATCGGATTACACTGGCATATAAGATGAGGCAAAGCCTCCACACATGTACAATATGTAAAACTTAATTAACTTAATTATTTTGTTTAGGGATGGGTTAAACCTCATTAGGTAGTTTAATTAAGGTTTGGGGTTACAATTCTACTTAGTGCATGATTTCATACTTAAGTTTTATCATCGGACTTAATTGGACAATTTTTTGGAGAGACCAAATGGTATCCGATTAATCTAAAATTTGAAACCCTAGTTCAAGACACCCTGTGGGTCTGTCATTAATATTAACTCGTAATAATATATGAATTATCATGTTGATTGAGGCTAATTAAAGTCGGATTAAGGTGCTATGAATACTACTCCATCACTATACATCAAACTTCAAAATTTTGACCCATGAGCCTGAAAAATCCAAATGGGCTTGGGTCAATCGGACTAGTTATATAACACTTGAAAGAAACTATTAACATTTTATGTCCAATTTTCTTATAATTGGGCCTAAGAAATCTTTCTAATCTTGTTTTCTAATTTAGTGATTTCTATAATTTCCCAACTAGGGTAAAATTAGAAAATTCTACTGAATTAAATACATATCCAAATGCTCCAAAAATTGACATAGACAAGATTAGGATACTTATTAAACTCTGTAATTTATTATATAACTTTCCCATTGATGAATATATTTTCCTTAGATTTTTCAATTCAAATAATGGAAACAAGATTATGAACTTAGTTCATGTGTACTCCAAAATTCTGATCTAATTAACCATTTGAATGAATTTTGTTTAGCTCTAAAATTTTCAAGGTTAGATAAAACATTTATTAGTTTATTGGGTAATTTTTATGGATTTTTAGGTGATCTAATACTTAGCCAACATAGGCAGTCAACACAGAACACAACAGATGCACACAAAGTTTCATTAAATTTGTTTAGGCCTTAGTTGAGATAATTTTAGTATGGTAAATTTATAATATTACGATCACAACATTATTAACATATGATCATAAGATATATTATGAAATTAAAATCATAACAACTTGTAAAAATTGGGGAAATGGGTGATCAGGTCACTGGAACCTTGAAAGCTGCCACCTTTGATCCAAATTTGTACTTTATGATCATCCTACTTGCCAAAAAGACTAGGATCATACAAATTTGATATCTAAAACTAGAGTTATGAATTTTATGCTCAACTAGTATAGATCTGGGCATACAGATGATACAAAAATCTTTACTATTTATCTACCCATGATAATGACATGAAACTACCTCTAAAAATTCTTGAAGAGCCATATCTACATGGTAAAAATACAAATAAAAATGACAACATCTATATATGAAATAGCAACGCAAACAGGAATCATCAACCAAAACCAAGCAAGAACATACCTTTAACGGTTAAAGTGGAGGTCACTTGGAGTTTTCCCACTCCAAGTCCTTCAACACTTGAAAGAAGAACATCTTGGAAGGTGAAAGAAGTATATATAGAGCTCAAAGAGTGGAGAAGAAGGTTGGGGAAGGAGTGGAAAGGTGAGGGAATGTGTGTATTTTATAGAAGAAGGGTGGTTGGTTTTGTGATGTCATAGGTATGGATACATACCTAAAGGGTATGGGTTGGCTTGGTGATGTCATAGAGGTATAGGTACCATACCTATAGAGGTATGGGTGCCATACCTTAGAGGTATGTGTGCCATACCTATAGAGGTATGTGTGCCATACCTATAGAGGTATGGGTGCCTATCTATAGAGGTATGGGTGTGATACCAATATAGGTATGGGTTGAATAGATAAGGATGTATAGGTTGGGTTAGCTAAAAAGGTATGAGTTGGGTTATCTCAAAACCTAAATACTTAGGGTTTTTACCCTAAAGCAATCGTGTCCACTTTGGGAATTGCATTGCAGGTTCCAAAAGTGGTTAGGATAGTTCAAATGGCTATCAAACACATGGCAAGCATACAAAAGACACGTGAGGGACTCGGTCCTAACATCTATCTATACACAATTACATTGGACCAAAATTAAAAAGCCGGGCATGACGCATTCAAACAAGCGTATTGAATGCCAAAGGAGGCTGAGGCCGGGCAACTCATAAATACCTATATACCATACATAATTACATGGCAGAATGACCAAGTAAGACCCTCTATCCAGGTCGCGATCGGACATAAATTAAAACTACTGGGCAAAAAGCCTCGAGTTTTACAATCTCCCCCACTTAGGAAAATTCTGTCCTCGGAATTTAACTAAGGGGTTATACACTCTACAGACATAGGCCGCGATCAAATCATTCAAATAGTGCACACAAACATGCGGCAGTTTAAAGGACAAGCTGACCTCGTGACACATACGGTTGTGCAAAGGGACACCCTCTAACCAGGGTGTCATCACTGGCCTAAAAAACTAGGCTTTGGCAAGTGTGAAATGTGTGAGATGTGCTAAGGGGACCTAGAAGGTGCCCACCTCAGGTGGCTGTCTAAAGATATAATCACTATGTTTCTACCTATAGCCACATAGTGTGAGGTGTATAAGATAGGATAAGGTGGTATATATAAAACGTAGGAAGGCCGAGGCAATGTCCACTTTGAAGTACCATTGTTGTGCTTACCGTGGATCTGATCATCATCCCTGGAACTACAATGCAGCCATCCCGAAGCGTGCCTCCTAGGGTTCTAGGGCAATCAATAAATAGTAGACCAGTGTCTCTCGATCAAATACCAGGTACACACATCCTAGTGGATGGGATTCTCCCGTCCCAAAGAACTACTGTTGCACCACGGGTCAATGGGAACCCTTTGCGAGGCGCAAAAGTGTCATCCTCTCATGAGTGATTAATGACCAGTCATCCTGTATCGATTTGTAATGCTCAATCTTGATTCACTTAGCTACTACCACTGTGGTAGACTTGCAAATAGGGTTGTCAGATGGTCATATGTAAGCTATAGACATACAGAGGTGCACACCATATAAGTACATAACACTACACACCTACAGCTCTAATGCTGAGTGCTACTGATAAGTCAATACCAATGCTCTAGATCTCTGATCTTAGTTTGGCCACTCTAATCGTCATTCATCAATCTGTCTATTCACTAAACTCCACTCTATCCAACTAAAATATCACAAGACTAATAATCCAACTCAATCATACTCAAGTTGTCAATACAACACTATCCTTACTTCTACTCTATTGTTGGTTGTCTAACCAACCTAGTTTGTCATTTGCAATTCATGTCATATCATCTAGCTATATGCGACTATTGTACCATGTTGTGCACTTGGACAACTATCTAACCTATTACTAACCTAGCATAGTACACCTACTTCGACGGTGGCTGTGCTACTCGGTTGGCGGTTATGTTACTCTATCAGTGGTTGTGCTACTCGGTCATTGGATGAGCTACTCAAACGGTGGTTGTGCAACTCGGTTGGCAGTTGCGTTACTTGGTTGGCAGTTGTGTTACTTGGTTGATGGTTGTGCTACTCGGTTGGCAGTTGTATTACTCAATTTGTAAAGATCGTGAGAAAAAATTTTTTTGACGCAGATGCGGTCCGAAAAGGACCGAACGTGTTATATTCTTTACCTGATTAATTCTACCCGATTAATTATTATATTTTATTATTTACCTATTTATTTTCTTGGTTACCTGGTTAAGTGAAGTATGGGTGAATCGATATGATTGGTCATCATGATTATTATCATCATTAGTCGACCGGTCATGGTTTGACCTAAGGCCAAACCCCTCGTCTTGGGTGGGTGAGGACTTGGTGAGTGGGAGGAAAAGGGAGAACGAACTTTAGCCAAGTGATACCTATTCATGAATGGGCGGTAGGGTAGGGTGTAAGAATTTAATTGAGGGACTCGTTGAGTTGTAGATATATATAGTTTTGAAGATTGTGGGAAATCCTTTTCCCTAGCCGTCCACTCCTTCTAGTCTCCTCTCCGTCCCAGGCACCCTCCTCATTGCTGTGTGAGTATCTCGTCCCTTTTCTTATTTCTTTTATAGTAGGACTCTTGCATGCATGGTTTTGATGGTAAGGATGTAGGGTTGATGACATTCTTTACATCTTGTTTTCCCAAAGTTTTTTGGGAAGAAGATTGCATGTTGGCCTGATCGCCACCATCTCCTTCCCATCTCCCCTAGTTTTCCTTGCTCTCGGCTTGTGTTTTGGAGTATTTTCTGCAGTGCCTTGTCAAGTAGGCATGCAGTTCAGTCAGTGGCTTCCAAATCAGGTCGTGCATGTAGCAACACCTGATTATTTTTTTGTTGGAGACGCCTGGCTGAATTGCAGGATCCCTAGCATCCTATGCATGAGGTCTCATCGATTCTGGTTGCATGAATTGCTGGGGTTTCTTTGGGTTGTTTGGTTGTTTTGTTGAGCGCGTGTTGATGTGTTCTGTTGCTGCCCCTTGTGTTGATGAAGGCGTCGTGAGTTGCACTGCTAGTTTGTGATTGATCGTCTTTTCTGTATAGTATGCTTGTTGTGTCTAGGGTAGCTGGTTTCTTCTTTTGTTTGGGGAACGTCGTAGTACCGGTTATTGCTTGTCATAGTGGTATAATTCAAGTAACTTAGGGATTTGGATGAATAATAATTGCTAAGTTATATATATAATGCACATAGTTATTCGCATAAATAAAAAATTGGGTAATCCATGAGTAACAAAATCACTGTAGTAATTAATTGTTGATAAGTAATTCGTGTACTATAAATTATTAAGTAGGATGGTTATAAGTAATTAATAAACTAAAAATTTTACCTTTACCATATTAAATTTAATATTAGGTAAACAAAGTGATTATTTTAATAACGAGTCAGTAATATAGAAAATGGGTTATTAAACTATAGTCGGATAGAAATCACTCGCGTAGAACTTAAATATCATAATGAAAATAAATAAAGTTTGAAACTTTATAGAGTCGAATAAATTAAATAAATATATTAATAATATTTATGAATTAAAATAACACAAATTAATTTAAATAATTTTATTGAATAACTTAATTAATTAAATTGCCGTAAATAATAGTAGTGATTAAAAAATTACAACCGCCAACTAAATCATCAAGAACGGGATTAAGTAATTATCACCGCAAAAGAAAATTAAATACTTGTTTATTAGTAATAATTATTTTATCGACTGGTAGGTATTAATTATGATTTAGATAATTAATTTAAAATGTAAAGTAGGACTTAAATGATTATATCACATGAATAATTAATTATCTCACTAGGTTTGTTGAGACTTTAATATTTAATATTTTTGAATTGTTACATGATATGTTGTCAAAATTTTAATAATGAAATATATATTAGACATTTAGTTGCATGCATTTCTACTCAAATAAAATTATACTTATTTATAATTTTATATTCTCGTTCAGATTAGGATCATTTGTCACAACTACAAGTTCGAAATATCCAGGTCCGTATAATCATTTAAAATGTTGTACTTTCCCTTGTTGGCCCTTGGTCGGCCTGAGCCCATATTCGACTACCATGCGCTGGAACACAATCAGGGGTCAAGGAGTTGAGTCAGTCCGACAGGGAGCCGCACCTTTAAAATTACTATGTGTGTTCATATAATTATTTGAAATGTTATATTTTCCCAAACTGGTATAATTATATAAAATGTTGTATTTCCCCAAACTGGTATAACTATATGAAATGTTGTATTTTCCCAAACTGGTAGCCTTGTCGGCACTAATCTAATAATGAACTGGGAAACCATGACTAATCTCAAAATAAATTGGGAGACCACCTAATCTTAGAATGAGCTGGGAGACAATGTCTATTCTCATAATGAACTGGGAGACCATTACTAATCTCAAAATGAATTGGGAGACCACCTAATATCAGATTGAGTTGGGAGACAATTTCTAATCTTAGAATGAACTAGGAGACCATGACTAATCTCAAAATTAATTGGGAGGCCACCTAATCTCAGAATGAGTTGGGAGACAATCTCTAATCTCAGAATGAACTGGGAGACCATGACTATTCTCAAAATGAATTGGGAGACCACCTAATCTCAAAATGAACTGGGAGACAATTTCTAATCTCAGAATCAACTGGGAGACCATGACTAATCTCAAAATGAATAGGAAGACCACCTAATCTTAGAATGAGCTGGGAGACAATTTCTAACCTCAGAATGAACTGGGAGACCATGACTAATCTAAAAATGAATTGGGAGACCACCTAATCTTAGAATGAGCTGGGAGACAATCTCTAATCTCAGAATGAACTTGGAGACCATGACTAATCTCAAAATGAATTGGGAGACCACCTAATCTCAGAATGAGCTAGGAGACAATTTCTAATCTCAGAATGAACTCGGAGACCATGACTAATCTCAAAATAAATTGGGAGAACACCTAATCTCAGAATGAGCTGGGAAACAATTTCTTATCTCAGAAGGAACTAGGACACCATGACTAATCTCAAAATGAATTGGGAGACCACCTAATCTCAGAATGAGTTGGGAGACAATTTCTAATCTCAGAATGAATGGGGAGACCATGACTAATCTCAAAATGAATTGGGAGACCAACTAATCTTAGAATGAGCTGGGAGACAATTTCTAATCTCAGAATGAACTGGGAGACCTTGACTAATCTCAAAATGATTTGGGAGACCACCTAATCTCAGAATGAGCTGGGAGACAATTTGTAATCTCAGAATGAAGTGGGAGACCATGACTAATCTCAAAATGAATTGGGAGACCACCTAATCTCCAAATGAGCTGGGAGACGACTTTTACTAATCTTAGAATGACCTGAGAGACAAATTACTAATCTTAGAATGAGATGAGAGATAATTACTAAAGGCTCGTGTAATAGTAATAATAAAAACGAGTGAAATGATAATAGGGATTATATTGACTTGTTTCATTTAATTATGCGGCTTAGTGTTTTTATCACTAACGTGGAATTGCCTCTACAGTTGAGCAGCATTGGATTGAGGAATAGAAGTGTGGTTGGTGGTTCTTTTATGAACCTAGGTATGACTTCCTTATTATTCTCTTGTGTTATAAATGTGGCTATGGGAAACGGTCTGAGACTGTAGGACAGTTATTTTATATTTTAGAGAACATGATTTATTGTTATAATTTATATGATATGTTGCGAGACTTATTTGCTGTATTTAAATTCATGTTCTGGAATGCTACATTTAAATTTACTATATTTTTAAGTAACACCCGGTCTGGTTCGACGCGTCGTTACACAGTTGGTGGCTGGGGTACCTAGCATATAACTAGGCTCTAAACTCTCTATAGGGTCGTACACATTTCATCCATTTCTAGGTAGTCTATGATCTATCTCCACGTAGGGGTGACCGTAATAGTGTTCTAAAGGAGAGGGGTCCACACATCATATAGTTTGCCTCTCATTGTTTATACAAGCCTACCGTCTCAGTCATATAGCTACATATCTATCTGCATACCCTAGTTTGAAAAATCTACATTTATTTTGTACTCATTGTTTTAGTTCTCCTTAATTGGGTAACTCTATCATTTTCAATTATCGTACAAGGTGACAAGGCCTGCACAACCGATCAATCTTCCCTTCCTACCTAATGTCATAATCATGGTATTCATAATTGAGTTCTCTCTTTTAGATTACTACACGTGAAGGTATTGGAAAGAAAAAGGGATGTTGGAAGGCGGTAAAGGGAGAAAGGGGAGAAGGAGATGAGAAGAAAATAACAAGATGATGGGGGTTTGGGATTTTCACTATCATTCCATAAATAGTATAGCAAGAACTTATCTCCTTCCATCGTATCTTAGTTTGCCTTTAGCACCACTCATGGTGCATTCAAATCTTCTATTATTAGGACTAAAGCTAGGCTCTTCCATATTCACAATGTGACTTAAATTTGAGTCGGGTTGTTCTCCATGCAACCGTCAAATATCATCTGTCATTCATACTCATCCTTGTACTGCACGTGCATACAACAACACATAAATCATGCAAACAGGAAGTAAAACTTACCTGTTGGCAAGGCTATCAATCGGCTCATGGGGGGTAACATAACACATCAAAACCATACATAAATATATACACGGATACATTCATTAGCATGCAATCATACTGACCAACATACACATACTTACAAGACACATTCCGAAGGTTCACCGTCTTAATAGTCCAAGAAGCCGGCCCTAATACCAAGTTGTAACACCCCATTTTTCAGTCCAAGGGGCGGAAGTTCAATGTTATAATTTGGAAAACTATTGGTTGGACTAGTCTCGTACAAATTTTACAGAAGTAGATCTCAACCCTCAAGAAGGTTTAAGACGGGCAACCTTATAAGGTTTCAACACATATGCATGCTGATTTATACTAGCATAGAGAGACTATTAAACTTAATGATTTTATATGATCACCCCTAGCCACAATAGAGGCAAAACCTCCCCTGCGACTATGAGTGGTGAGTTTTAAAAATGCTAATGATCACTCTCAATTGTAGAAGAGGAACACCCCGGTTGTAGTCCTGAGGTTGCATGTTGTGACATGAACCTTTCTTACTACTTAGTTTAAGTGATTCGTTACAACTCTTAATTTCTTACAAGCGGATGAATACAGAGAATTTGTACAAGGGTTGTGGTTACCTATTCAATATGCCCGACATGTGTTAGAAAATAAAATAATTAAATGTAACATCATCGGAAGCCAGGGCATCAAACCCTAACACTCGGACTTAGCATGGGTCTTCAAGCGGTGCAAACAGTATGCTCCTCCTACCCATGTTTCTTTATCACACACTCACACAACTATAACAAATATGTTTCGCATACCTGGTAAGCTCCACATAGCATCCAGGAATTTGAGGCTAATAACTTGCAAATGATAGTTAGAGTGGCCCAAAGTGTGTTTGCACCACAATAATGATATAATGATATATAAAACACATGTGCACAACAACAATCAATTGACTTATCCCAAATCATACAAGTTTATACAACTTTAGGGCTTATTCCCATAACACACTACATCTTAATTTAATATTACATCAATTCAGTAATTAATACAAATACAAGACGAAATACCCCGCCATGAGCCGTTTGATCCATCCACCTATGCCGTTCAAAATGACAAAACACGTACATATATTAGAGAAAAATATTAGCAATCAAAGAATTGATTAGTGGACCTGTAGAGACTAGGACTATAGCATTACTAGCAAGTGGGCATGTAAACAACCATGAAAAAGTTGTAGAAACTTCCAGAATCATAGAGGGTGGTAAGCGAAGGCCGATGCGTCCACATAAGGGTGAAGCAAGAGAGTCCTACGAACCTAGATGAGTGGGGCCTTGCATCTTAAATCGATGAGTTCAACATGTGTAACCTAAGAGGATATGTAAAACTTAATTAACTTACTTATTTTACTTATTGATGGGTTAAACCTCATTAGGTAGTTTAATTTAAGATTTGGGGTTATAATTCTACCTAGTGCATGATTTCATACTTAGTGTTTTATAGTCGAACTTAATCAGACGATTTTTTGAACAGACCAAATGGTATCCGATTAACTTGAAATTTAAACCCCTAGTTCAAGCAACCTTAAAGGTCTGTCATAAATATTAACAAGTGATAATATTTGGATTATCATGTTAATTGAAGTTAATTAAGGTAGGATAAATGTGTTGTGAATAGTACTCCATCACTGTACATCAAACTTCAAAATTTTGGCCCATGGGCCTGAGAGGCCCAATGGGTTTGGGTCAATTGAAATAGTTATATAACAGTTAAAAGATTAGCCCATTAATATTTTAGGTCTAATTTTCTTGTAATTGGGCCTAGGTAATCTTTCAAATTTTGATTTCAGATTTAGTGATTTCAATAATTTACCCAACTAGGGTATAATTAGAAAATTATACAGAATTAAATATAGACCCAAATGCTCCAAAAATTGACATAGAAAATAGTAGGATATTAGTAATCTCCATAATTATTTATATAATTTTCCCACTGATGAATATATTTTCCACAGATTTTTCAATTCAAATAATAGAATCAGGTTTATGAACTTAGTTCATGTGTACTCCAAAATTCTGATCCAATTAACCATTAGAATTAATTTTTTTAGCTGAAAAATTTTCAAGGTAAAATAAAATAATTATTAGTTTATTAGGTAATTTTTATAGATTTTTAGGTAATCTAATATTTAGCCAAACATTTAACTCAACACACAATATAGGCAGGCAACATTGAACTCAGCGATGCACACAATATTTCATTAATTTTGTTCGGGCCTTAGTTGAGGTAATTTTAGTATGGACAATTTATGATATTAAGATTCCAACATTCTTAGCATATGATCAGAAGATATATTATGAAATGAAAGTAATAACAAGGTGTAAAAATTGGTGAAATGGATGGTCAGGTCATTGGAACCTTGAAAGATGCCACCTTTAATCCAATTTTGGACCATATCATGATCCTCCACACGAAATCAGTCGACATGGTCAACATATAACTTGTATATTTGTGTCGTGTGAAAACAAAAAGACCAAGATCATTCAAATCAGACATATAAAACATGAGTTATGAATTTTATGCTCAACTAGTGCAGATTTGGACACATAGATGATACAAAAATCATAACTATTTATATACCCATGATAATGACATGAAACTACCTTTTAAAATTCTTTAAGAGGGATATCTACATGGTTAAAATAAAATAAAAATAAAAAGGACAACGTCTTTACATGAAACAGCAACCCAAATAAGAATCATCAACGAAAATGGGAAAGAACATACTATTAACAGTTAAAGGGGAGGTCACATGAAGTTTTCCTACTCCAAGTCCATCAACCCTTTAAAGAAGAACATCTTGGAAGGCCAAAGAATGATAGAGAGTGCTCAAAGAGTTTAGAAGAATGTTTGGAGAAGAAGTGGAAAGGTGAGGAAATGGGTGGATTTTATAGAAGAAGGGTGGTTGGTTTGGTGATGTCATAGGTATGGGTACCATAACTAAAGTGATATGGCTTGGCTTGGCGATGTTATAGAGGTATGGGAGCCATACCTATAGAGGTATGGGTGCCATATGTAAAGATTGTGAAAAAAAAGAATTTACGTGGTTTAAAAATAATTGACTCGATCTGGGAAGGATAGAACATTGGAGAATTATTATTATTAAATTTCATTCACAACCTAGTAAAATTTTGGGGTTGGAGTGTTTTCCCATACCCTAGCCATCATTTTCATTTTTCTTAAAGGGGGCGTCTTCCTTCACCCTAGCCACCTACTTGCCATTTTCTTCTCCTTTCTCTCCTTATTGTTCTCCTCTCTTGGCGGCGTTCTTACATCTCGTCTTCTTGTCATATTCAGTATGCTTTCCTTGTTCTTCTTTTTCTCATTTTATAGTTTCTGTTTTGTTTTCCTGTAAGCATGCAATTCATAATCGCTTTGCTAAATTCTGCTGTTTCATCAATTCATGAACGCCATGTAATTCTGCTGCTTCATCAATTCATGAACGCCATGAAATTCAGCTGCTTCATCAATTCATGATTGCCATGCTAATAAATCTTGTTGTTTTACCAATGTTCTATGCTATGTAATTGGTTGGTTTAGTATAATTGAGTTGCAGTCCCTAGTGTCATATGATTTTTGTGTGTGGGATTGGGATAATGGGCAACGCTGTAGGGGATTCCTTCGGTGCTTATCAAGTTAGACATCCATATTAGTTCGTCGGCCAAGAATCATGCCGTGCATGCTCACAGCGCTTGGCCTTGATGTTGTGGGTTGTTGTGCGGGGAGAAGGGAAGCGTTTCCGGTGGTACTGCTGGCCAAGCGTCGTGCGCCTTGGTGCAGGATGGTGTTCGCCTTGGATAGCTACTGTAAAGCACGAACGTTAGGCCTCGCTCACTATTTTTATTTTCTTGTTGACGCTTCGTTCAGAAGCTCTAGATGGTTGTTCAATTGGGTTGGAGAAGAAGGTCGTGATCTAGTTTTGGTGCCAAGATAAGGGTTGGAGAAGAGAAGGTCGGCAAGGAAGAAGAATCCTTTCGGGTGGCAAACTTGTAAATATAACTTGACTCGACACGGCTCGAGTAAAAAAAATACTAACTTGTAAAAAATCATTAAAAATTATTATTCTAATCGTTATGGGTTATAGTTGTTAAACTAATTAACTATTGTACGAAATTGCCTTGAGTAATAAAAAAATACAGTAATGATAAACTGTTGATAATTAATCGGTGTACTATAAACTATTAATTTAAATCAGACGGTTATAAGTGATTAATGAAATAAAGATTTTACATTTACCATAATAAATTTAATACTAGGTAGATAAGTGATTATTTTAATAACAAGTTAGTAAGGTAGAAGATGGGTGACTAAACTATAATCGTGTAAAAAAAATCACAAGTGTTGAACCTAAACAGCATAATGAAAATAAATGAAGGTCGAACCTTGTTGAGTTGAATAATTTAAAATATATGTATTAGTAGTAAACTTGATAACTTGATTAATTAAATTGCTACTAATAATGATAATGATTAAAGATTAAAATCGTAAACTGAATCATCAAAATTGTGGTAAGGTAATAAACATCTCGAAGGAAAATATACTAATAATAGTAATTAAATACTTGTTTATAAGTTAATAATCATTTTGTCATTAGTGAAAGGTGAATTATGATTTAAATAATTAATTTAAAATGTAAAGTATGACTTAAAATATTATGTCACATGAATAATTAATTATATCAATGGACTTGTTGTAAATGTTGAGAATTTAATACTTAATATTGTTGAATGTTGCTTTCTTTGTCTTGTCAAATTTTAATAATGATTTATTATATATTAGTTATTTAGTTGCATGCAGTTCTACTCGAATAAAACTATACTTATGTATGATTTTATGTTCTCGTTCAGATTATGATTGTTGGTCACGGTTGTAGGTTCACTTACGAACTATATAGGTCTGTATAATTATTTGAAATGTTGTATTTTCCCTTTTTGGTAGCCATGGTCTGCTTGAGCCCAGATTCGACCTCCATGCACTGAGTGCAACCATGGTCAAGGAATTGAATCAGTCTGATACGAGGCGGCACCCTTTAAAATTACTATGTGGGAGTCCTGGCCGACTTGAGTTCATATCTGATCACCATGCACCGAGCGCAACCGGGGTCGACTTAATTCGACACAGGGCAGCACCCCCTAAAAGATTAAATACCCGCCCCCAAGCCGAAAGGAGTGACAGGGTACAGTGGCTCAAGACGGCTCATTATGCACTTGTGATCCCGAGAGGGTGAGTCAATGGTAAATATTGGTAACTATAGCATGCATAGGATTGGTGCTGAATGGGTTGGCCACCCCTCTGAGTATAATTGGAGCTCAACATAGGCTTATAACAACTAAAAGTCTCGAGAAATGATAATAGGGATTATATTGACTTGTTTTATTTAATTATACGACTTAGTGGTTTTATCACTAACGTAGAATTGCCTCCGTAGGTGAGCAGCTTTGTATTGAGGACTAAAATTATGGTTGGTGGATCTTTTACCAACCAAGGTTTGGTGAACTGATAATAAATTGGACTTCCATTTATTCTTATGTGTTATAAATATGGCAATGGGAAACAGTCAGACACTATGAGACTTTATTTTTATGTATTGTCACATGCTATTAGAACATGATTTATTTTTAGGATATATAAATTTCTAGTCTTATTTACTGTATCAGAGACTATGAGACTTTATTTTTATGTATTGTCACATGCTATTAGAACATGATTTATTTTTAGGATATATAAATTTCTAGTCTTATTTACTGTATTATGATTCATGTTCTTGAATGTTATGGTTACAACATTTAGTTTTTGAGTGACTCCTGGCCTGTTAGGGCGGGTCGTTACAAATGGTATGGGAGCCAGGTTTCCCACAAGCTCACACTTTATGGCTCAAGTACCTTGTTGAAAAGTCCAGTACTTATCTTTTCCCAATGTTTTATGTTATTAATTAACAAATTCATTCGCTAATAAAACTAAGTCATAACTGAAAAAAGAACATATTAATGAACCATGATGGGAAAAACTATTTGATGTTTCAGATGGCAGGCACTCGTAGACAATCAAACCGATCTACCTAGTCAAATTCGAACACAGAGATTGGTAGCAAGGAATGGAGCCTCAAACTCAGCAACGGTCCCCAACATCACCCTAGAGGGTGGTCAGGGGAGTGCCCAAGTGCGGGCAGAGTTAGCAAATCTGGGTAAGCATGGGGAGCTTCCAAACCCAGTGCCACCAGTAGTCTGACAGGTGTTGCCGCCAGCTATTAATGATAGTGACCATTACATTTTGGAAAAGTTCAGGAAGAATGTAGCTGAGGTATTTATTGGAGGGATTGATCCAATGAAGGTGGTGAGCTGGATAGACATTACCAAAAAGTGTTTAGGGTTCTGTCTGTGTCCCCGCGCCATCAAGTGAGGTTGACAAAATGCATGCTTTAGGAAGAATCATCTTATTGGTGGAAATCCATGGAAAAAGTGTTTAGGGCTTTGTCTGTGCCCCAGTGCCATCAAGTCAGGTTGGAAACTTGCATGCTTCAAGAGGAATCATCTTATTGGTGGAAATCCATGGAAAAAACCACATTCCGTTGATGTGAGATTTCTTCCATCACGTGGGCGGAATTTGTTGCAGCTTTCAATGGACAATATTTTCCAGAGCCCATTGCCTAGAAGAAAGCACTAGAGTTTGCCAATTTGGTTCAGGGGGAGGATTTAGTCCAGGAATATGCCAAGAAATTCTTACAGCTAGAGCGTTTTGCACCTAGGATTCTGGCAACTGATAAGGCTAGAGCTGACAAATTCTTTTGGGGATTTAAGCCAGAATTGAGGGGTAAGGTTGCTACAACAGCAAGGAGTACAATTACCGAGGTGATCGACTCAGCCACTACTCAGGAGTTGGTGTTTGAGTATGACTATACACAGAAGCAATGAAAGGTTACTTCACAGCATAAAAATACCAACCCTGTTAGTAACCAAAATAGGTCAGCAGGCCACCAGCAACAGAACTGTTGAGGGAATATAGAGGGGAACCTTAAAAGGAAGTTTGAGGATATCCCGTTGAGGCAATGTCAAAATTTCAAAAGGATGCATTCAGGGAAATGCAGGGAGCCCCGTAGGTGCTACAACTACAGAAGGATAGGACACATGCAGAGGGAGTGTCGTCAGCATACGAAGCAACAACAGGAGTAGCCTGAGAAAGGGACGGCACCAGCTCCTATTAGCTGCCCAACACCTGCACAACTGGCAAACAAAGGAAAGGCGAAACTCTATGCAGTTGAAGTCGACAACATTGAGGAGGACGATCACACTGTTCGAGGAAAATTCTAATCTAAGGAGTTATTGTGGATGTTTTATTTGATTCGGGGTGTATAGATTCATTCATTTCATCTCAAATAGTCAAGAGGTTAGGAATCTGAGCATCCCCATTATCAAAGTCCTATATACTACAGCGGGAGACGGTGAAGTCACAACTTTGGGAGTGACTAACCTATCCTTAGATATACAAGGAAAACTCTATGTATGGAACTTTATCATGTGCGGGGTAAAAGGGTATGATGTGCTATTGCGAATGGACTAGTTGTCTACACACTAGGCTTTTCTTGACAGTAAAAGGAAGAAAGTAGTGACAAAACCTTGTAATTGTGAGATGAGAGTCATTTTCCAGGGTCATTGCATGGTCCATCCTCTTGTATCATGTCGATTGGTGAGGTAGTCAAGTTGTTTAGTGAGGTTTACAAAACCTTTTTGGCTAACTTAGTTGAGTCTGAGTCAAAACCCAAAGAGTTGTCCATAATTCATGTGGTAGCAGAGTTTCCCGATGTATTCCTAGACGAACTTTCAGGGTTACCTCCTAAGCAGGCAGTGGAGTTCGCCATTTACCTAGCACCTGGAGTAACACTAATTTCTAAAGCACCATACCGCATGGCTCCAGCAAAACTCAAGGAGTTAAAGAGTTAACTAGAAGAGTTGTTGTAGGCAGGTTTCATCCGACCAAGTACTTCACACTATTATTTTTGTGAAGAAGAAAGATGGATCACTTCGGCTATATATTGACTATCAACAACTTAATCAAGTGACAATCAAGAATTGGTACCCCTTACCAAGGTTTGATGACTTGTTTGATCAAATAAAAACAGATGGAGTATTTTCTAAGATAGACTTGCGGTCTGGTTATCACTAGTTGCAAGTAAAGGAGTCAGACATACAGAAAATAGCTTTTCGAACATGATATGAACATTATGAGTTTCTAGTCATGCCTTTTGGTCTAACAAATGCACTAGTGGCCTATATGTCACTCATGAACACGATATTTCACGCATACTTGGACAAGTTTATTATCATGTTCGTGGACGACATTCTAGTCTATTCAAATAATGAAGAAGAGCATGTGAAGCACCTGTCCATTCTCTTCAAGTTCTGAGAGAAAAACAACTATTCGCCAAGCTCTAAAAAGTGTGACTTCTGGTTGAAGGTGGTAAACTTCCTTGGTCATATTATCTCAAAGGTCGGCCTTGCAGTGGATCCATCAAAAGTGAAAGCGATCACTGATTGGCCACAACCCAAGTCAGTCACTGATATTAGAAGCTTCCTTTGTTTAGCGGGTTACTACAGGAAATTCATTAAAGACTTCTCCTTAGTAGCATCGCCAATGACCAAGCTCACAAGGAAGGGAGTCAAGTTTGAATGGAGTAGTAAGTGTGAGGAGAGTTTCCAATCTCTTAAGAAGAGTCTAACAACTGCACCAGTCTTGACACTACCAAATGGTAACGAAGGATTGATAATCTTTAGTGATGCATCCCTGTTGGGTTTAGGATGTGTTCTTATGCAAGGAGGTAAAGTGGTGGCCTATGCCTCTTGTCAATTGAAGATTAAGGAGCAAAATTATGCAACCCATGACATGGAACTGGCAAAAGTGGTTTTGCCCTGAAGATTTGGAGACACTACTTGTATGGAGCCCAATTCGAAGTCTTCACTAACCACTATAGTTTGAAGTATATCTTCACCCAGAATGACCTTAACCTCTGTTAGAGGCGGTGGATAGAGTATTTGAAGGACTACGACTTCCAAATGTTATACCACCAAGGAAAGCGAATGTGGTAGCAGATGCGTTGAGTCGGAAGGGCAAGGTGGACAAAGGTCAGTTGCTAGCTAGACTGTGGGCCATGTCAGTAGAAAAGGTGGCTATCAACCCTATGGAGCAACTAACAGGGCTACTGGCAAATTTTGTTATTTCCAATGATTTAGTTGACCATGTTAAGCTAGCACAAATGGGTGATGAGGAGCTGAATGAAGTGATGGACAAGACTCCTGACATTGTAGCTGACTCCAATAGTGTCATAAGATTTAGAGGAAGGCTGTGTGTACCAAAGGATGATTCACTGAGGCAGAATATCTTGGATGAGGCTCATCGCTCAAAGTTCTCGATACACCCTGGAGTTACTAAAATGTATCAGGATTTAAAGCGAACCTACTAGTGTACCCATGATATTCTGCTGCTTCATTAGTTCATGATCGCCATGCTAATAAATCATGTTGTTTCATCAACGTTCTATGCTATGTAATTGGGTGGTTTAGTATAATTGAGTTGCAGTCCCTAGCGTCTTGTGATTTTTATGGGTGGGATTGGGATAATGGGCAACGATGTAGTGGATTCCTTCGGTGCTTGCCAAGTTAGGCATCCATATTAGTTCGTCAGACAAGGCTCATGTTGTGCATGCTCACAGCGCTTGGCCTTGATGTTGTGGGTTGTCATGTGGGGAGAAGGGAAGTGTTCCCGGCGGTGCTGCTGGCCAGGCGTCGTGCGCCTTGGTGCATGATAGTGTTCGCCTTGGATAGCTGCCATGAAGCATGAACGTTAGGCCTCGCTCGATGTTTTTATCATGTTGTTGACACTTGGTTGGGATGCTCTAAATGGTTATTCAATTGGGTTGGAGAAGAAGGTCGTGATCTTGTTTTGGTGCCAATATAAGGGTTGGAGAAGAGAAGGTTGGCAAGGAAGAAGAATCCTTTCGGGTGGCAAACTTGTAAATATAACTTGACCTGACACGACTCGAGTTTAAAAAATAATAATACTAACTCGTAATAAATCATTAATAATTATTATTCTAATGGTTATGGGTTACAGTTGCTAAACTAATTAACTATTGTACGAAATTGCCTTGAGTAATAAAAAAACGTTAATGATAAACTATTGATAATTTATCGGTATACTATAAACTATTAATTTAAATCGGATGGTTATAAGTGATTAATTAAATAAAGATTTCACCTTTACCATATTAAATTGAATACTAGGTAGAGAAAGTGATTATTTTAATAACAAGTTAGTAAGGTAGAAAATGGGTTACTAAACTATAATCATGTAAACAAAATCATAAACGTTGAACCTAAATAGCATAATGAAAATAAATGAAGTTCGAACCTTATTAAGTTGAATATTTTAAATTAATTGTATTAGTAGTATCCTTAAATAAGGATAATACAAATCATTTTAAATAATTTAATGGAACGACTTAATTAATTAAATAGCTATTAATAATGATAATGATTAAAGATTAAAATCGTAAACTAAATTATCAAGATTGTGGTTAGCTAATTATCATCTCAAAGGAAAATATACTAATAATAGTAATTAAATACTTGTTTATAAGTTAATAATTTTTTTTCATTAGTGAAGGGTGAATTATGATTTAAATAATTAATTTAAAATGTAAAGTATGACTTAAATGATTATGTCACATGAATAATTAATTATCTCACTAGACTTGTTGTCAATGTTGATAATTTAATACATAATATTGTTAAATGTTGCATGCTTTGTGTTGTTGAATTTTAATAATGATATATTATATGTTAGTCATTTAGTTTCATGCATTTCTACCCGAATAAAGTTATACTTATTATGATTTTATGTTGCCGTTTAGATTAGGATCGTTGTTCACGGTTGTAGGTTCACTTACAAACTATATAGGTCCGTATAATTATTTGAAATGTTGTATTTTCCCTTTTTAGCAGCCCAGGTCAGCCTAAGCCCAGTTTTGACCACCATTCACCGTGTAAAACCCGCGACTCGAGTCAGGGTTTTATAGTCGTTAGCCGGTTGGTTTGACCGTAGTTTGAGTCGGTTCAGCTTTCAGAACACGTGTGCGAGGCCGAGGCCGACCGTGCGCTCGTGCTATGAGGGTTTATGTATACCCAAGTATTGATGATAGCGTCAGATACGCATCAGCAGACTGAGTTATCAGTAGATATGAGAGTATACAGTTGATGATTTTTTTTTTTTTATGTTGTGATCGTAGAATTAGTTTAGGCCGAATAACGCATTAGGGCGCGTTAGATAGTATTTGGGTGGGTTATTAGTTATACGACATGTCATTTGGGTGTTGTGATATTTTGTTTGATTTAATGGGAATTTTCCCAATTTTTCTAGATTTTTCTAGAATTTATTCCGAGTCCGTTATCATTCTTGACTCGAGCCGGTGTCGAGTCAAGTTTTATTTACAACCTTGCCATCGCCCTATACACCTCATCTTCCTCCCCAAACCCCGACGCTTTTCACCACCGCCGCCGCCCTTGGGATTTTGCCGCCGCCATCGACGCCGGACCGCCGTCGATCGACGCCGCCCAGCCCGGCCGTGCCGTCGCCTTGCCGCCTCGACCACGCCCGACCACCGTCAGCCGCCGTGACTGCCGGAAATCGCCCTCGACTGTTCCTCCATTCCCGACGCGATTTTGCCGCTGTCTGCGCCGGACCACCGCCGCCGTGACGTCGGACATCCTCCCCCGACCTCCCCTACCTTTCCCCTCTGATTAGCGCCGCCGTCGAGGGTCGGCCGTGGGGTCTAATCGGAGCGGCGAACCGCCCCGACCACACTCGACGCCGCCGTTGGCGGCCATCGCCGCCGCGGCTGCCCTCGTCGTCACCGCCATTGGGTTCAGCTCACCGAGGCGGTGCTAACCCCTACCTCCGATTGCCTCGCCGGAGCAGTCACCGGAAAACTACCGGAGCTGCCGGAAACCACCGGCATAGTCGCCGGAAAACTGCCGCCTTCGTTCATCGGCACCGATTTCAGCGCCGATCGCGAGGTGGTTCTTCCCCTTTTTAAATTATTACATACATGTTGTGGTCATGGTAGCATATTAGAATTAATTGAATTAATTTCATGATTTTAGTTTAATTAATCGTGATTGTGATAAACATGTGATGATTAGCGTAAATTGTGTTGTATGATGTGAATGCTTAGTAATGAAATTGTTAGTGAACCATTGAATAGTTAATTAAATGCTTGTTAACTAGTTAATTCATGAATATGTATGAATTAGGTTTTCCATGCTAACATTATGAAATTGTTAGTAAACTATTGTATAGTTAATTAAATGCTTGTTAACTAGTTAATTTATGAATATGTATGTATTAGGTTTTGCATGCTAACATTAAGTTAAACAGATTAAATTGATTAAACCATTGTCACCTGATTAGAATAGGTATGCTTTCAAATTGGAATTAAAAGTGCTAGGTAATAAGTAACATATAAAATGATAAAATTATTAACCTGCTTGACAATTAGAGACGCAGGGTACTTGTCGAGATGATTATCATGGTTGATTAGATAATTGTATGCATGTGGATATCTTAGTTATATAGGTGTGCATCATATATGTATGGGCGTTAGTAAATAGTTATGTTCATGTAGGTTCGTTGCGGAAGCTCGCCATCTAGGCACGAGACTGCGCTTGGAGCTTCTGACAGGTCCGTTAGGACACGCTTCTCAGGTTTTATCGCTCTATTCTATCGGATTTGATTTATTGTTTGTAGGACGTGTCAGGTGGATGATTTATTGGACCCCACCTAACACGGGTCACCTGGTCGATGTTTTTTGGAATTAATAACCCTCAAGGATGAGATCCCTCTAGTTTGTTTTTGAAAATAAGATCCACCCCAAGTTGCCTTCGGGGCTATCATAATAAATCCCGACCCAGCCCTATGAATAGTTTTATCGAGTTTTTAGTGAGACAAGAGAAGATGAGTCGACTGCACGTACCATGAGCGGATGCCGGCCAGTCAAAGCGGGCTCTGGATTAGTGCCAACGGACTGTTCCATTCCCGAGGGATCCTGACAACTCCGCGTTTGAGTTCCCCACACCCGGAGGACGTGGAGGTTTACGGGTACTGTTTAGTACAGCGCATGTGTGGATTTATGGTTCAAACGGTACTAAAGGCGACTGCCTGAGAGTGCTCGGCCTACGTGCTCAAGGCCAGGAGTAATATGGAGGTTCGGAGAGGGCTTAAGATAAAAGTTTTACGTGAAGTACAGAAAAAGAAGTGTCGTGAGCGGCACAGTACCAGCTAGATTGGGATGCTGTTGAGGCAGCTGCTCGACGGCTCCTTTGTAGTTGCCCTTATGAGAGTTCTTGAGGAAGATATGTGATTGTTTGTTTTCCATGAGAGTTTGCTCTCATGTTTCAGTTTGATAATAGTTATTTCCGGACCAGTGACAACCGTTGCTGACATTTTTCTACTATATGTAGGTGAGGATGATGATTGGTGTATGCCGGCCTCGACGAAGGAGTAGTGCTTGCATTGCACACGCATACCTGGTGCCGCGCCGATTTTTGTGTAAGATATGATGTGGGTTGAATGATGCTTGTGATATACATGTTGTGCACATATGCATGAGTTAAGAGACTTATAGATCTTGTTTAGAAATGTATGAATCTTCTTAGAAATGTTTTGGAAAAGTTCCAATGTCCAGGATGATGAGCTATGTGAGTTTGAAATGGACAAAAACACGATGAACAGGAATTGCAAGTCGAATAGCTGCCAATTACAATATGTATAGTTGATTTGAAGTCTAGTGTGATATAAATTGCTGTTTTATGTATATACTTATTGTGCTGTATAAAATACAGGTCATCCCCTTATTGCACTTTTAGGGGAGGCTCTGTCCGTTTTATTTTAGATTTTATGAATTTTATTGTTGTTTTAATTATTTTGGTGTGCGGTGATTATCATGACATTCACGTAGTATCCTGTTAGGGTTTTGCATCTCATTCATATATTGTTTGAGCATTAGCGGCGTGCTCCATCTTGAGACGTCGAGAGGGTCATGTCGTAGCCGTTTAGGTTTAGGTCAGCCAACTTAATCGGCTTACGAGTAGTTCGATCCTTTGTAACAGTTCTGGTCCGGGTTGAGAGTAAACCGGATTGGGGTGTTACAACATTGGTATCAGAGCCAACTCTTGACCGATTAAGATGGAGGATACCATTACAGGTCATGTGTGTGCAAAGCTACTCCAAGTCAAGCCGGCAGGTATGTTTTCTTGATTTACTTGTCTCAGTTTACAGATTTCTCACCACGTAGTTGAATGACAGTGTGCACAGGTCTGATTAGTGAGTGTCAGTCACCATGGTTAGAGCAACTTGCAGGACCCAGACCAGGGATCCATCTCCTTCTCCTCCCAGGCATACTAGTCCTAGCCGTGTGCCCAGTGAAACAGCATCTAGTAGGCCGAGAGATCAACCACCGTCCGGAGAAGCCAATGTGCATGTGTCGACTAGCCACCGTAGTTCTCGTAGCTCGCCGGACTGAGAGGGATGCAATCATCACCCAATTGGTAGAGGCACAGAGGCAGATACAAGAGAGCCAGGAAGAGTTCAGGAGAGAGCTTCGTCAGATAGCCCTCTCCATAGCTCGAGTGGAGAAGAGGCCGTTACGAGATGAGGGACTACGAGGAGAGGCCGCTTCTCCCATGGGCCACCCGCCGCCGCCTCCTCCCCCATCCGCGCCGCAGGGGACCATCCCTACAGCTCCTCTAATTACTCCTCTTCAGGCTGGGATGGGCATTCATGACAGTGGACCCCTTGGAGCTAGTAGCGGGCAGACAGCGAGGGGTAGCATACCGGCAGTGGCAGTGTCGCCGTCACCACAGTTTGAGATAGGCGAGGGCTCAAACAGATCTACAGACATGAGAGATGGTAGATTTTGGCAGTATGAACAATTTGTGAAAAATGGAGGGCGCTCTTTCCTAGGGAAGCCAGATGCAGAAGAGGCTTTCTTATGGATTTCATCCGCGATTGGCGTGTTTAAGAGCATGGCTTGCCCGATGGAACACCGTGTGAGGATTATCACAGGAGCATTCCAAGATGAGGCAAGGATCTGGTGGGATTCAGTCATGGACTCCACTTTTGCTGGCAAGCAACCTCAGGATGTTACCTGGGAAGAATTCAAAGCTGAGTTTGACGGGAAGTATTTTCCCCCGGATGTCAGAAGGAGGAAAGAGAGAGAATTTCAGACTCTTCGGCAAGGACCCATGACGGTATCACAGTATGAAGCCAGATACAGAGCACTGGAGAGGTTTGCACTAGACTTTGCACGGATTGAGCGACAGAGGATCGAGCGGTTTTATGAGGGTCTGCACTATGAAATTCGTGTAGCCCTAGTTGACAGAACATTTGCTACCCTTGGTGATGTGGTTCGATCCGCGAGTGAGACAGAACGGGTCTTCGCCACTCGACCCCGACGAGATCAGGATCAGAGTCAACAGCGTGCCCCTCCCTACCAACCTAGTCAGGGGGCACAACAGAGGCGCCGAACAGATGCTCCAGTTGCAATAAGAGCAATGGATGGACAGGTTTGGGAAGGTGGATACCCAGCCTGTCAGACCTGTGGACGTAATCATGGCGGTGTATGTAGAGCTGGTACAGATGCATGTTTTAGTTGTGGCCAGCCAGGACACCGGGCTAAGGCTTGTCCAACGGCTCAGCGCCAACAGCCTGCCCTTTTGGCGCCGACACAACGATTAGCTCTCCCAGCACCCCCGCAGCAACAACAGAGAGGCCACCAGGGCCAAGGTCATGGGCAAGGAGGCAGAGGTCACAACCCACAGAGACAGCAGCAGAGGGGCCAAGGTCAGAGAGGTATGATGGCTGCAGTGGTGGGACAGGCCAGACAACAGATGGGCCCAGCATACTCGGCACCCCCAGCAATGCCAGCCGCCTTGGCCCAACAGCAGCAACAACAGCAACAGCCGCAGCAGCAACAGCCTCAACAGCAACAGCCGCAACAGCAACAGCCTGTGAGGATGTATGCAGCCACAGTTGAAGAGGCACTAGCAGACACCACTGTCGTGACAGGTACACTTACTGTTGGCTCAGTACCTGCACTAGTTTTATTTGATACTGGCTGCACACACTCTTTTATATCGTACACACACACAGATAGGATGGGAGGTCATATAGAAAGCTTAGGACACTCATTATTAGTGTCCACTCCCGCCGGGGGAGTTGTAGCTACTGGTGAGTGTGTACGTAGTGTCCCTGTTGAGATTCAACAGCGACAATTAGTTGCAGACTTGATATTATTCAGGATGACTGAGTTCGATGTGATCTTCGGGATGGATTGGATGTCCAAGCAAGGAGCTTTGATCGATTGCCGGAAGAAGATAGTGATTTTTCGATGCGGAAGGCGCCCTTCTTTTTCCAGGGTCAGGGTAGAAACAGAGAGAGAGGTTGGATCTCCTATCAGAATGCAGCGAGACAGTTAGACAGGGGTTGTGAGTTGCTGATGGCTGCTTTGGTGTTGGCGGAACAGAATGGCTCAGGGGACAAGCCCAGTGTTGAGCTGATTCCAGTTGTCAGGGAGTTTGCAGATGTCTTTTCGGATGAGATCACCGGATTGCCACCGAGGAGAGAAGTCGATTTTGCTATAGATTTAATGCCAGGGACGGCACCCATCTCTAGAACACCATATAGGATGGCACCACTGGAACTCCGAGAGCTTAAGGAGCAATTGCAGACACTGTTGGATCAGGGTTTTATCCGACCGAGCGTGTCACCGTGGGGAGCACCGGTGTTGTTTGTGAAGAAGAAGGATGGAAGCATGCGTTTATGCATCGACTATAGGATGTTAAACCATGTGACCATTAAGAACAAATACCCTCTTCCTCGCATTGATGATTTATTTGACCAGTTAAGCTCAGCAACGGTCTTTTCAAAGATTGATTTGAGATCCGGCTACCATCAGTTGAGGATTAGAGCAGAGGACATTCCGAAGACTGCATTTAGAACGAAGGTATGGACACTACGAATTTTTGGTTATGCCCTTCGGATTGACAAATGCTCCAGCAGCATTCATGGACCTAATGAACAGAGTGTTCAGTCCCTTCTTGGATCGATTTGTAATAGTCTTTGTGGACGATATTTTGGTGTATTCCTCATCGAGGGAAGAACATGAGCAGCATCTCCGTACGGTGTTACAAACCCTAAGAGAGCACAGATTGTACGAAAAATTTGCGAAGTGTGACTTTTGGCTCTCACAGGTCAACTTCTTAGGGCATATTATATCAGCAGCAGGGATTTCAGTGGACCCAGTGAAGATAGAGGCAATTGTACAATGGGGACCACCGAGAACACCTTCCGAGATACGGAGTTTCCTTGGTCTAGCAGGGTATTGCCGTCGTTTCATACAGGGTTTTTCCTCCATAGCAGCTCCTCTCACGCAACTGACTAAGAAGGACAAACACTTTGTATGGACTGACGAATGTGAGCAGAGTTTCAGGACGCTGAAGGAGAAATTGACCTCGGCGCCAATTCTCACAATACCAGAGGGGCACGATGACTTTGTAGTCTACACAGATGCCTCAGGAATTGGGCTAGGTTGTGTTTTGATGCAGAGAGATAAGGTTATTGCATATGCATCTCGTCAGCTAAAGGTGCATGAGCGTAACTACCCTACTCACGATTTGGAACTTGCAGCAGTGGTTTTTGCCCTCAGAATATGGAGACATTACCTCTATGGGATCTCATTCCGACTTTTGACTGATCACAAAAGTCTGAAGTATATCTTCACACAGAAAGATTTGAACAGTCGACAGAGGAGATGGTTGGAGTTGTTGTCTGATTATGACATCGATATCTCATATCATGAGGGCAAAGCGAACGTGGTAGCAGACGCCTTGAGTAGGAGGCCAGTTCAAGACTCAGTGGGAATGACAGCAGTTTCAGTGACTCCGACTGATACACGTCAGAGGTAGTTAGTTGGAATGATTTCTAGACTCTCCATTCAGCCGAGTATTTTTGAGCAGATTAGGGCTGCACAGAACAAGGATAAACAGTTGACTCAGTGGTTAGAGCAGGGAGTTCACAGAGATTTGGTCAGAGATGCAGATGGACTGGTCAGATTGAGAGGACGTCTCTTCGTTTCGAACATCATTGAGTATCCCGAACTTCGTAGGACTGTTCTTCACGACGCCCACACCTCGAGGTGCATAGTGCATCCAGGTGGAGTGAAGATGTATCACGATGTTCGGCGATCCTATTGGTGGCCAGGGTTGAAGAGAGAGGTTTTTGACACTGTAGCCAGGTGTTTAGTCTGCCAACAGGTGAAGGCTGAACACATGCGCCCCGGTGGGACCTTACAGCCACTGGAGACCCCAGAGTGGAAGTGGGAGAGTATAGCTTATGATTTTATAGTCGGTCTGCCTAAGAACCGCCACCAGAAAGATGCAGTATGGGTAATAGTGGATCGACTCACGAAGTCTGCACATTTTATCCCTATTAGAATGGATTACCCATTGTCCACTTTGGCGACCTTGTATCGGGATGAATTAGTACGACTACATGGAGTTCCGTTGGAGATCATCTCAGACAGAGACCCACGATTTACGTCCCGTTTCTGGAAAGTTTTTCAAGCAGCCATGGGTACAGAGTCGAAGTTCAGTACCGCTTTCCACCCTCAGCCAGATGGACAGTCCGAAAGAACCATTCAGATTCTTGAGGATTTGCTCAGGGCCTGTATGTTAGATTTTGGAGGCGACTGGGTTGAGCATTTGCCCTTGGTGGAATTCTCTTACAACAACAGTTATCAGGCTAGCATTGGGATGGCACCATTTGAAGCTCTATATGGTAGGCCGTGCAGATCCCCAGTGTGTTGGGTACAGGGCAGTGAGCCGATGATAGTTGGACCAGAGATGGTTCAGCAAACACAGGATGTGGTTATGCAGATTAAAAAGAGGATGAGGTCAGCCCAGGACCGACAGAGAAGCTACGCTGACCAACGCCAACGTGAGGTTCACTTCATGGTCGGAGAACATGTTCTTTTGAAGGTGTCACCGACCAAGGGAAACATGAGGTTTGGTATGCGTGGGAAGCTTAGCCCGCGGTACATAGGACCATTCGATGTTCTAGAACGTGTAGGTCAGGTGGCCTATCGCTTGGCATTGCCGCCTCACCTATCAGCCGTACACCCAGTGTTCCACATATCCTTATTAAAGAAGTACCACCCAGATAACTCCCACGTTATCAGTTTCCAAGGGATAGAACTCCATCCTGACTTGACGTATCCTGAAGACGCAACGAGGATAGTTGATCGTCAAGTGAAGACCCTCAGACGTAAGCAGGTTTCCTTAGTACGAGTGCAGTGGAATCGACGCGGAGTTGAAGAATCTACATGGGCGCGTGAGGACGAGATTAGGAGGAGGTATCCCGAGTTGTTCGGGCAGCTAGCTTCTGGACCAGGTACTCCAGTTTCCAACCTCTATTACAGTTACAGCATTATGTTTGACACCTCCTTAACTTAAAATTTCGAGGACGAAATTTTTATAAGGGGGAAGGTTGTAAAACCCGCGACTCGAGTCAGGGTTTTATAGTCGTTAGCCGGTTGGTTTGACCGTAGTTTGAGTCGGTTCAGCTTTCAGAACACGTGTGCGGGGCCGAGGCCGACCGTGCGCTCGTGCTATGAGGGTTTATGTATACCCAAGTATTGATGATAGCGTCCGATACGCATCAGCAGACTGAGTTATCAGTAGATATGAGAGTATACAGTTGATGATTTTATTTTATTTTTATGTTGTGATCGTAGAATTAGTTTAGGCCGAATAACGCATTAGGGCGTGTTAGATGGTATTCGGGTGGGTTATTAGTTATACGACATGTCATTTGGGTGTTGTGATATTTTGTTTGATTTTATGGGATTTTTCCCAATTTTTCTAGATTTTTCTAGAATTTATTCTGAGCCCGTTATCATTCTTGACTCGAGCCGGTGTCGAGTCAAGTTTTATTTACAACCTTGCCATCGCCCTATACACCTCATCTTCCTCCCCAAACCCCGACGCTTTTCACCACCGCCGCCGCCCTTGGGATTTTGCCGCCACCACCGACGCCGGACCACCTCCGATCGACGCCGCCCAGCCCGGCCATGCCGTCGCCTTGTCGCCTCGACCACGCCCGGCCACCGTCAGCCGCCGTGACTGCCGGAAATCGCCCTCGACTGTTCCTCCATTCCCGACGCGATTTCGCCGCCGTCTGTGCCGGACCGCCGCCACCGTGACGTCGGAGCTCCTCCCCTCGACCTCCCCTACCTTTCCCCTCTGATTAGCGCCGCCGTCGAGGGTCGGCCGTGGGTCTGATCAGAGCGGCCGACCGCCCCGACCGCACTCGACGCCGCCGTTGGCGGCCATCGCCGCCGCGGCTGCCCTCGTCGTCACCGCCATTGGGTTCAGCTCACCGAGGGCGGTGCAAACCCCTACCTCCGATTGCCTCGCCGGAGCAGTCACCGGAAAACCACCGGAGCTGCCGGAAACCGCCGGCATAGTCGCCGGAAAACTGCCGCCTTCGTTCGTCGGCACCGATTTCAGCGCCGATCGCGAGGTGGTTCTTCCCGTTTTAGAATTATTACATACATGTTGTGGTCATGGTAGCATATTAGAATTAATTGAATTAATTTCATGATTTTAGTTTAATTAATCGTGATTATGATAAACATGTGATGATTAGCTTAAATTGTGTTGTATGATGTGAATGCTTAGTAATGAAATTGTTAGTGAACCATTGAATAGTTAATTAAATGCTTGTTAACTAGTTAATTCATGAATATGTATGAATTAGGTTTTGCATGCTAACATTATGAAATTGTTAGTAAACTATTGTATAGTTAATTAAATGCTTGTTAACTAGTTAATTTATGAATATGTATGTATTAGGTTTTGCGTGCTAACATTAAGTTAAACAGATTAAAGTGATTAAACCATTGTCACCTGATTAGAATAGGTATGCTTTGAAATTGGAATTAAAAGTGCTAGGTAATAAGTAACATATGAAATGATAAAATTATTAACTGGCTTGACAATTAGAGACGTACGGTACTTGTCGAGATGATTATCATGGTTGATTAGATAATTGTATGCATGTGGATATCTTAGTTATATAGGTGTGCATCATATATGTATGGGCGTTCGTAAATAGTTATGTTCATGTAGGTTCGTTGCGGGAGCTCGCCGTCTAGGCACGAGATTGCGCTTGGAGCTTCTGACAGATCCGTTAGGACACGCTTCTCAGGTTTTATCGCTCTATTCTATCGGATTTGATTTATTGATTGTAGGACGTGTCAGGTGGATGATTTATTGGACCCCACCTAACACGGGTCACCTGGTCGATGTTTTTCGGAATTAATAACCCTCGAGGATGAGATCCCTCGAGTTTGTTTTCGAAAATAAGATCCACCTCAAGTTGCCTTCGGGCCTATTATAATAAATCCCGACCCAGCCCTATGAATAGTTTTATCGAGTTTTTAGTGAGACAAGAGAAGATGAGTGGACTGCACGTACCATGAGCGGATGCCGGCCAGTCAAAGCGGGCTCTGGATTAGTGCCAGCGGACTGTTCCATTCCCGAGGGATCCTGACAACTCCGCGTTTGAGTTCCTCACACCCGGAGGACATGGAGGTTTACGGGTACTATTTAGTACAGTGCATGTCTGGACTTATGGTTCAAACGGTACTAAAGGCGACTGCCTGAGAGTGCTCGGCCTACCTGCTCAAGGCCAGGAGTAATATGGAGGTTCGGAGAGGGCTTAAGATAAAAGTTTTACGTGCAGTACTGAAAAAGAAGTGTCGTGAGTGGCACAGTACCAGCTAGATTGGGATGCTGTTGAGTCAGCTGCTCGACGGCTCCTTTGTAGTTGCCCTTATGAGAGTTCTTGAGGAAGATATGTGATTGTTTGTGTTCCATGAGAGTTTGCTCTCATGTTTCAGTTTGATAATAGTTATTTCCAGACCAGTGACAACCGTTGCTGACATTTTTCTACTATATGTAGGTGAGGATGATGATTGGTGTATGCCGGCCTCGACGAAGGAGTAGCGCTTGCATTGCACACGCATACCTGGTGCCGCGCCGATTTTTGTGTAAGATATGATGTGGGTTGAATGATGCTTGTGATATACATGTTGTGCACATATGCATGAGTTAAGAGACTTATAGATCTTGTTTAGAAATGTATGAATCTTCTTAGAAATGTTTTGGAAAAGTTCCAATGTCCAGGATGATGAGCTATGTGAGTTTGAAATGGACAAAAACACGATGAACAGGAATTGCAAGTGGACTGGCTGCCAATTATGATATGTATAGTTGATTTGAAGTCTAGTGTGGTATAAATTGCTGTTTTATGTGTATACCTATTGTGCTGTATAAAATACAGGTCATCCCCTTATTGCACTTTTAGGGGAGGCTCTGTCCGTTTTATTTTAGATTTTATGAATTTTATTGTTGTTTTAATTATTTTGGTGTGCGGTAATTATCATGACATTCACGTAGTATCCTGTTAGGGTTTTGCATCTCATACATATATTGTTTGCGCATTAGTGGCGTGCTCCATCTTGAGATGTCGAGAGGGTCATGTCGTAGCCGTTTAGGTTTAGGTCAGCCAACTTAATCGGCTTACGAGTAGTTCGATCCTTTGTAACAGTTCTGGTCCGGGTTGAGAGTAAACCGGATTGGGGTGTTACACACCGAGTGCAATCGGAGTCAAGGAATTGACTTAGTCTGACACAGGGCTGCACCCTTTAAAAAATTACTATGTGGGAGTCCTCACTGACTTGAGTTCATATCCAACCACCATGCACTGAGCGCAACCGGGGTCGACTCAATTCGACACAGGGCAGCATTCTCTGAAAGATTAAATACTTGCCCCCATGCTAAAAGAGGTGACAGGACGCAGCGGCACAAGACGGCTCATTATGCATTTGTGATACCGAAAGGATGAGTCAATGGCAAATATCAATAACTACAAGCCGTGGGCCATGTAGCGTGTGTGCGCACGTTGGATGGGGTGGCCACCCCTCCCAGAATAATTGGTGCTCAGCATAGGCTCAAAACAACTAAATGTCTCGAAAAATGATAATAGGGATTATATTGACTTGTTTAATTTAATTATGCAACTTAGTGGTTTTATCACTAACGCGGAATTGCCTCTGCAGGTGAGTAGCTTTGAATTGAGGACTAAAAAAGTGTGGTTGGTGGATCTTTTACCAACCAAGGTTTGGTGAATTGATAATAAATTGGACTTCCTTTGATTCTCTTGTGTTATAAATGTGGCTATGGGAAACAGTCAGAGATTGTGGGACTTTATTTTTATGTATTGTCACATGCTATTAGAACATGATTTATTTTTATGATTTATAAATTTCTCGTCTTATTTGCCGTATTACAATTCATGTTCTTGAATGTTATGGTTACATCATTTATCTCTTTGAGTAACTCCCTGCTAGTTAGGGGTCGTTACAGGTTTGTAATGACCCGTCCCCCTAAAGTGCAACGTAACAGGCCTGACTCATTTCTTTAAAATGGTTAACCTAAGTTAAAGATCTACAGTCCATTCCCACTTATAAGACTAAGTTGAGGGATCACGCAATCCACCTACCTTACAAAATTTTGTTCCCGAAATTCCTACCCTTGGCTTGATGCTAGCCCCATCCCACGACCTTATTTTGGCCCGTGACCGGCAGCCTAGCCAACATTCCTAGTCCAGCCCACCATCTAACATGTAACCAGGTTACTATAATACCATTTGTAATGACCCGGCCCTCCAAAAGTGCAACGTAATGGGCCTAAGTCATTTCTTTAAAATGGTTAACCCAAGTTCTATAGTCCATTATCACTTATAAATAGGATCATCTCCCAGTAGGTATTAGATGTGGGACTAAGTTGAGGGATCTTATACCATACCTATAGAGCTATGGGTGCCATACAAAGAGATGTATGAGTTGGATAGATAAGGTTGTATAGGTTGGGTTAGCTAAGAAGGTATCTGTTGGGTTATCTCAAAACCCAAAAGCTTTGGGTTTTTACCCTAAAGTGATCGGCTCCACCTCGGGAATTACATTGCAGGCCCCAAAAGTGGTTAGGATGGCTCGAAAGGTTATTAAACACATGGCAAGCTCATAAAAGACAAGAGAGGGACACAATCTGAACATCTAGAAGAGTATGCTAATATGAGAAAATCATACTAGGTAAGTACATCACACTATCTGTGGTGCTATAAAGGTAATCATACAAGTCATCGTGGTAATAAAAACTCATATAGGATTCTGGGTGGCTTAAACATATGGGTAGGTCTATGGACATGTTTCTAAGATCACCATGATTAGACTCCGCCATAGTTGGCTAGCCTATGGAACAACCAATCAAGGATGAGCAAAGTGGCTCTAGTGGAATCAACTAACAATAAGCATGTGTTTCTCTATGCCTACTAGTCACGCACTTCTAAACAAATGGGGTTCAAATGACCTAAAGAACCACTATCTCCCCTCAAGTTTACCTAAATTCATAGTGAGGTTTGATACATGTCTCGTCCGCTCTTATGTGGTGTGTGACTTGCCGTCCCATACTAATTTGTAGCACTAACCTTGACTCACATGACTATAACTGTTGTGGTAGACTCTCAAGAAAAGCTGTCAGTTAAGATGACCATACATTGGTGTCCCTCTATCTGGTTAGCATAATTTGGTCAGTCTGAAGTTCATATCTGCATCGCTCCCAAGCTTGAGAGAAGTTGTCTCCACAAGACTAGTTTGCCATTGGCTAATTGCACTATAAGTTTGAACAGTACCACAAAAGTACCTCCTATACTCAGGGCAAAGGCTCAATCCTATGTCTCAAGGTAAGGACCTAGTCATGGTTGCAAAGAATAAGGAAAATACTCACACCGAAGGACGCTTCCTCACTGAACCCATAATCTATGCCAAAATTCTAATACGAGTCAAATATCTCTCTCTGGCTAGGACAAACACTAAGTGAATTAAACTACGTATCTAATCATTTGCTAACTATCTGATCTGTGGAACCCTGCCTTTGGGTCATGTGTATGTTGGTGCACTTACTAAACAATCTGATCACTTTGGTCAACCTATTGGGATATCATACTGTCCTGTTCTCGTACTCAATCCATATACATCCCTAGAAGAGTCATTAACATTGTTTGATGATCCCCATAAGACTATCACTAATACTATCTTGAAATAAACATCTAACCCAAGGATGTCAGGTCTCCCCAGCGGTAGCTACTATCAACTCGGCTCAGGTAAAACAACCATGCGTGTCTAATCCAGATGGGTCTGGATCATTGTGGTGACATGTACGATGGGAAGGCAATGTTGAGTCTACAAGTATCTCTTGAAATATGGGGTGATTGCTCTTATAAACACTGACTGGTTCTCATTAGCCATCACTGATCTGCCATTCGAAGATCGAGTGAAATCCAATCAATAGTCTAAATCCATGGTCGAATGTAATCTAGCTCATTCTTGGTGTTTTCTTTCTT
This sequence comes from Piper betle, assembly GCA_033002965.1. Lineage (NCBI taxonomy): Eukaryota > Viridiplantae > Streptophyta > Magnoliopsida > Piperales > Piperaceae > Piper > Piper betle. Next base: position 59,382 of record JAURVB010012911.1, on the reverse strand, counting down.
CTATCAGTTGAAGAGTGACTAATAATACTGTTGGGACAAACATATACTAGTGGAAGATGGGGGAAGGAGGTGAAGTGCTCATGGGAGAACTTTCAGTTGTGCTTCGTTTACCAAGCTCATCTCTTGGAAGTGTCCATCCAAGTCATCTACCCAAACTTTCATTTGTGCTCCAAGTGTTTCAACTGGATCTGTTGGCATAGTCACATACTCCTTCTACAAGGATCTCTCTGAAGGTCTATGTTCCCTACTTTAGACGTCAGACTATGACTAATGGATCTGTTTAAAGCACTCGATAGTCCACCCTCATATCCTACAAAACTATTTGAGTATCTCCATACTCTAAGCTCCCTCTACTGGTGTCATCTCTAATGACTCTGTCCAAAAAGTGTGTAATGACCCGCCCAAACTGGACCAGGTGCTACCTAAAATATAATTGATGTAACAATAACATTCTAGAACATGATTCATAATACACCAGATAAGTCTAGCAGTTTATAACTCATAAAAAGAAATCATGTTCTGATGGCATATGACAATATATAAAATAACCGTCCCACAGTCTCGGACCGTTTCTCGTTGCCACATTTATAACACAAGAAAAAGAAAAGGAAGTCCAATTTATTATCAATTCACCATACCAAGATTCGTAAAAGAAGCACCAACCACACTTCTATTATTCAGTCCAAAGCTGCTCACCTGCGGAGTCAATTCCGCATTAGTTATGAAACCACTAAGCCGCAAAATTAAATGAAACAAGTCAATAAAATCCCTATTATCATTTCAAGAGACTTTTAGTTGTTATGAGCCTATGGCGAGCTCATTATATGCTGGGAAGGGTGGCCACCACCATCCAGCTACCATCCCATGCAACTGAACACACACTACGTGGCCCACGACCTGTAGTTACCGATATTTGCCATTGACTCACCCTCTCGGTATCGCAAGTGCATAATGAGCCGTCTTGAGCCACTACACCCTGTCACCCCTTTCAACCGGGGGGCAGGTATTCAATCTTTGAGGGGGTGCTGCCCTGCCAAATTGAGTCAGCCCCAGTTGCGTTCCAACGCATGGTGGTGGTCAGATACTCAAGTCGACCAAGACTCCCACATAGTAGCTTTAAAGGTGTGGCCCCGTGTTGGACTGAGTCAATTCCTCGACCTCGATTGCGTTCCTGTGCATGGTGGTTGAATCTGGTCTCAGGCCAACCAGGGCTGCCATGAAGGGAAAATACAACATTTCAAATAATTATACGAACATGGATATTTTGTAAATGAACCTACAACTATGAACAACAATCCTAATCTGAACGAGAACTTAAAATTATACGTAAGTATAATTTTATTCAAATAGAAATGCATGCAACTAAATGACTAATATATATATCCCTTCTAAAATTTGACAATATTAAATATTTAATTATTCATGTGATATAATCATTTAAACCCTACTTTACATTTTAAATTAATTATCTAAATCATTATTAACACTTAACAAATACTAAAATAATTATTAAATTATAAACAAGTATTTAATTTTCTTTTACGATGATAATTACTTAACCACGATCTTGAGGATTTAGTTTACAGTTATAATTTTTAGTCACTATCATTATTAATAGTAATTTAATTAATTAAGTCGTGCAATTAAATTAATTAAATTAATTTGTATTATCCTAATTCAAAGATATTACTAATATAATTATTTTAAATTATTCAACTCATTAAAGTTTCTAACTTTATTTATTATCATTATGCTACTTAGGTTGACGCTTGTGATTTTTACACGATTATACTTTAATAACCCACTTTCTACCTTACTAACTCATTATTAAAATAATCACTTTATTCACCTAATATTAAATTTAATATGGTAAAGGTAAAATCTTTATTTTATTAATTACTTAAAATCCTCTGATTTAATTTAATCGCTTGTAGTAGGTCGATTAATTATTGATCGTTTATCATTACCGTATTTTTTTATTACTCGTGGCATTTTTGTACAATAATTAATTAGTTTAGTAACTTTACCCATTACCCATTAAAATGATTATTTTTAAAGATTTATTACGAGTTACTATTATTTTTTAACTCGAGTCGGTATCGAGTCAACCCATATTTACAAAACTGCTATCTTCTTCTTCCCCAGCGTCCTCTTCTCCAAACTCCATCCTTGCGCCCAAAAACTGGACCTATCCTTCTTCTCCTAGCCTCAAGATCACTTCCTTCTTACACTTTGCTCCAATTCAAAGGTTCGATAACCTCAGGCCGGCCTCAAAAACAGTAAGGTTCAGGCACCTTTGGACGTTGCAGGGAGTATGGTCATTCTCCCCACTTCTGTAATAGACCCTTGATGTTGTCAACAACGAACAACCAGCGTCTACACTCTGAGTCTTCCATTACAGCGTCAATTTTAGAGGATCGCCATCACCTTTGAGCCAGTTGCAATTCCGCTCAGTACCAGCTATAATTCCGCCACCCCTTCCACCCAGCAGCCAGAGAGGTCATCGGGGGTGTGAGGGCTGCCTTGAAATTCTTGTTTACAGTCGCCCATCATGCCACAATTTCAGACTTGTCGGCCATGGACAGGATTCAGTTTTTAGTTCAGTTTAGTTTTTTATTGATGATTTAAGACATTAATTCTCATGTTTATCAAGCTTATTATCAATTAAAAAGAAATATGATTGCATGAAAATGAAGAAAAGGGAGATAGGAAGAATACCCAAGCAAGGACGAAGAAGCGGCACTGGTAAGAAAGAGGAGAAGAAAATGCGAATGAAGGTGGCTAGGGTGAGGAGGACGTCCCTTATAAAAATGAAATGAAAATGACGGCTAGGGTATGTGAAAACACCCCAACACCGCATTTCATTTAACCGGGTAACTGGGTAAATAATAAAATATATTAATTAACCAGGTAGAGAATATAATATAATTAATAATATTAATTCTCCAACATTTGATCCTACTCCGATCGAGTCGAATATTTTTTTCTTTTTTTTGCCGTCTTTACAAAGTGCACCATGTCCCAAGGAAGGACTGATGTCGTGACATGTAAAAGGCGGGCAAGTGCTCAAATGTGGTTGCTAAAGTTCTAGATACTCCAGGTCACTATATAACTCAACCTTTACTAACTGAGTATGTGGACAATCATAAGTTGTCTAAATCTCTCGCACAGAAAAAGGAAAGACGTGTCTTTAAGCTTATCATGACATACTAGTGAGACCTATGTTGGCATCTACTGAAATCATGATCTCATAACCATCTCATAATTTCTATTACTGTAACATGCATTGCTCAAGTCCGACTAATAAAAAATCTGACATAGTAAGAAATACCCATCTGTTTGGCTAAGGATAGCTCCACACCCTTGGCTCAAAACAAAAGTCTTCTATCTCAATTGACCATTTGTAACACACCTATTTTGGTTCACCTAAGAACTGAATCAGAAATATTACAATCGAGTCAGGTCAAGTTTAAAGTTGTCGGTTGGTATGACTCGATCGATAAAATAGATCGAAATAACCTTCTTGGTGTCGTAAGAATGGAAGACACTTTTAAATATGCGTCAAAATACATCGAATATAAATAAAGGTAAGAAAGTAAATAACTACACCGAGCTCAAGTGTGTGTAATATTTATCTGTCCTCCCATCAAAGTCGACTTAGGATTTGCAAGACCTACTTATATTATATGAAAAATGTCAATAACGAAGGTTACTGGTCTAAAAAATAACTAATACAAGCTGGTAAATTGGTATTCCATTACCCATGAAAACTTATAATACTTTAAAATTACCTCACACTGGGCAGTAAGCAATATACTTAAACAAGTGCTGGCTTGCATGCACGGCTCATAATCATATTCATACATACAACGCTTACGCCCTCACATCCTTTATATGACACCCACCATAGTACTCGAGTGGCAAAGGGAATAGTTATGTTAGTACCACAAACTTTAGAAATGTGCTGCATTACATAGTACCCTCATACACCTCACTACCTCAGATTTTAAAGGAGTACTAGTGCAGTCCATACATATCACCATACCACTCATTCTCTTATTCATAAAATTCATTAAAATGCACGTAGTTATATAATAGGCTTAGGGAAGAGGCTTATATTATATATTTATAGAGTTTTAGTTCAAAGATCAATAAGGGATCTTATCTTTGTAGTTTTATTAAACATGTGTATAAGCACGGATAAATAGCCCGGCATCAGAGGGATTGGATAAAACACCGCTGATGTCGTCGTACGCCTAAATCATGATTAAACTTTACACGCAAGGAGCCAAGCAGAGCAGGAAAGTCCTACGGACATGTGGCGCAAGCTTCAAGCGTATGTACACATCGACGACGAGATTGGACTTCAAGACCTACATTGGAATCTTTAAGTAAAATACTAATATCTCTATATGATGCATGCTCGTCGTGTGTGCTAATATAATCAATACATCCTAATAAAGAAAACAACACTAACAAGGCTATAACTAAACACCTGGCATGCAAATTGAGACATAATAATTGTAAAACCCGTGGCTCGAGTCAGAGTTTTATGTTACCGAACCAGTCGGTTCAACTATTGGTTCGAGTCAAGTCAGTTTCATGAACTGTGTGCTGAGTCGAGGCCAGCCGTGATTTATGAGCGATGAGAGTCAGGTGTACCTATATATATGATAATATCAAAAAGATGGTGAGAAATGAGTTATCAGAATAAATGAAAGTATGCAGTATTTTCCTTTTTGTGTACTTGATCGCAGAGATAGTTAAGGTCGGATAACGCATTAGGAAGCGTTGTAGGGAAGTTGGGTGGGTTATTAGTTATAGAGCATGCCATTTGGATGTTGTTGTGTTTGTTTTATTTTATGGGATTTTTCCATATATTTTCTAGATTTTTTTAAGGATTTATTAGGAACTAGTTATTAATTGACTTGAGTAGGAATCGAGTCAATAGTTTTTTACGATTTTGCCATGAAGTATTTGACTCCTTTCCCAACACTTCCCCACCCAAACCCTATCGCTGCCCACTGTGTTTGTCGCCACCACTGCCACAGATCAACGCCGCCCTGCCTTGCCGTGCCATCGTCATTTCGCCCCGGCCAGACTCGGCCAACCCCGACCACCATCATGCCGCCACAATTCTAGAATCGCTTCACAAGCCGCGACGCTCCCCTTGTCGATTCACCGCCGTCTGGTCCACGCTACCGCCGCCGTGACCCCGACGACCACCCCCTTGACCTCTCTGACATTTCCCCCTTACCTCGTGCCGCCGTCGAAGCTGGCCGTGGGCCTGATCGGAGTGACCGACTGCCCCGACCGAACTCGACACCACCACCGGCAATCATCACCACCGTGGTCGCCCTTGCCGTCACCACCATTGGGACAAGCTCACTGAGCCGGTGCTAACCCTTACCCCCGATTGCCCCGCCCAAGAAGTTGCAAAAAGACCGTTGGGACAGTCACCAGAAGACTGCCGAAAGTCGCTAGAAAACCGGATTCACCAAAATTCGTCAGAATTCAACTGATCTTCTGCTGAATCCCTCTGATCGAACCCTATCGAACTTCAGATGCCATAGGGTGCTGAATTCAAGCCATGAATCACGCGAGGTATAATTTATTCTAATTTAATTATTTAAAGGTACTGATTATTAGAATTGCATGCCAGGATTGGTGAATTGTGTGTTGTAATTATATATATAAATGTAGATTTGATTAAGGATAAAATATGAAATTCTTTTGATTGAGTGGTGTTAAAAATGGAAGCTAAGAAACTAATTAGGGTAACTGAGTAATAATCATGATCTAAGGCAAACTAGCCAAAGTAGAGTTGCTAGAATTGACATAGGTTGATGTGACTGTGATTGATGCGTGATGGATGTATGCGTGATAGAGGATGTATGACTGCATCATGAGCAGGCGTTAGTATTTACTTTTGATGTATATGTACGGAACAGGAGCTCGCCGCCTAGGCGCGAGGACTTGATTGGAGCTTCTGCCAGGTCCATTTAGGACTTGTTCTCTGTTTTCGCTATTCTATTGTGTATTTGATTTATCATGTGCAAGACAAGTTAAGTGGCGTTTTGTCAAATCCCACTTAACTCGGGCCATTTAGCCAACAAGCTTTTTTCAGTTTAATAACCCTCGAGGATGAGATCCCCAGGTTTTGAAATTAAGATTTACCACAAGTTGCCTTCGGGCCTATCGTATAAATCCCAACCTAGGCCTATATATGTATAGTTTTCGCATTTTTGGTGAGAGGTGGAATGAGGGTTACGGTAAAGACTGTGGAAAAAATAATTTTAATATATTCGACTCGGGCAGGGAAGGATAGAACGTTAGAGAATTAATATTAATTATATTATATTCTCTACCCGGTTAAATATTTTATTCTTTACCCGATTACCTGGTTAAAGGAATAAAATATGGGTGTTGGTGTGTTTTCACATACCCTAGACATTTTTGGTGAAAGGACATCATTTTTCATTTTATAAATTGTGAGGGGGGCGTCATTACGCTCTCATCTTCTTCTCCTCTTCCTTACCGGAGTCGGCATAATCCTTGCTTGGGTAACCTTCCTATCTCCCGAATCTTAGTTTTCATGCATTTCTTAATCACCATGCTAAATTCTATTGCTTCATCAATTCATGATCATCATGTAAAGTTCTGCTACTTCCTCCATTCATGGGCATCATGTAAACTTGCTGCTGTTTCACAAATTCATGATCATTTTGTTGTGCTGTTGCTTCATCAACGTTCTATGCTATGTAATCAGTTGGGTTAGGATAAGGGAATTGCAGTCTCCAGCATCTTAGGAGTCTAGGATGGGGGTTTGGAGGGTGGACAACGTTGTGGGTGTTTTCAGGCCTCCATACCAGTCCGTCAGCCAAGATTCACGCCGTGCATGCTCACAGCGCTTGGCCGGGATGTTGGATTGTCATGCGGGGAGAAGGGAAGAGTTCCTGGTGGTGCTGCTGGTGGGACGGAGGTCGCCTTGCATCACTGGCGGTGCTGCTGACCAGAAGTCGCGCGCCATGGTGCAGAACATGTTCGCCTTGGGAATCTGCTATAAAGCATGGACTTTAGGCTTCCAATTGGTTGCTGGAGCAGGTTGAAGTTGAGGGAGGACGTGATTCTGGGTTTGGGTGCCAAGAAAAGGGTTGGAGAAGAAGGGCGTGGTCTGGTTTTGGTGCAGAGAAGAATGCCGACGGGAAGAAGAAGAAGAAGCTCACGGTGGCAAATCTGTAAATACTGGTTGACTCGATACCGACTCGAGTTAAAAATAATACGAACTCGTAATAAATCTTTGAAAATAATTATTTTAATAGCTTATGGGTTAAAGTTACTAAACTAATTAATGATTGGATGAAATCGACATGGACATAAGTAATAAAAAAATACGGCAATGATAAATGATTGATAATTAATCGGCGTAATACAAGTGATTAAATTAAATTGGACGTTTATAAGTGAATAATAAAATAAACATTTTACCTTTATCATATTAAATTTAATATTAGGTAAATAAAGTGAATATTTTAATAATGAGTCTGTAATGTAGAACATGGGTTATTAAACTATAGTCAGGTAACCATTACAAGCGTCGAACCTAAATAGCATAATGTAGATAAATAAAGTTCGAAATTTTATTGAGTCAAATAATTTAAAATAATTGTGTTAATAATATTTTTAAATTAGAATAATACAAATTATTTTAAAGAATTTAATCGTACAACATATTTAATTAAATTGCTATGAATAAGGATAGTGATTAAAGATTTAAAACCGTAAACTAAATTATCAAGATTGTGGTTAAGTAATTATCGTCTCAAAGGAAAATATACTATATAAATATTTGTTTATAAGTTGAAAATTATTTTATTATTTGTTAAGTGTTAATTATGATCTAGATAATTAATGTAAAGTAGGATTTAAATGATTATATCACATGAATAATTTAATATTTAATATTGTTGAAATTTAATAGTGATATATATATTAGTCATTTAGTTGCATGCATTTCTACTCGAATAAAATTATACTTATGTATAATTTTATGTCCTTGTTCAGATTAGGATCATTAGACACAGCTGCAAGTTCGAAATATCCAGGTCCGTATAATGATTTAAAATGTTGTATTTTCCCTTGTGGACAACCTGGTCAGCCTGAGTCCAGATTCGACCACCATGCACCGAGTGCAACTGAGGTTAAGAAATTGACTTAGTCCGACACGGGCTACGCCCTTCATAATCCAGTAATGGCCATGTCAGAAAGGACCTGACAACCCATAGTACAATAAATTGGACATGACGGATTGGACTCGCCAGCAAATTACGGACATGGTGGATTGGACTCACTAGCCGGTAACGGACATGGTTGATTGGACTCGTCAGCCGGTAATGAACATGATGGACTGACCCATCAGCCAATAAATTGGACATGGAGGATTGGACTCGCCAGCCAATTACGGACATGGGGGAGTGGACTCACCAGCCGATAACGGACATGGCAGATTGGACTCGCCAGCCGGTTATGGACATGATGGACTGACCCATCAGCCAATTACGGACATAGTGGATTGGACTCACTAGCCGATAACGAACTTGGTGGATTGGACTAGCCAGCCGGTAATGAACATGATGGACTGACCCATCAGCCAATAAATTGGACATGGTGGATTGGACTTGCCAGCCAATTACGAACATGGTGGTGTGGACTCACTAGCCGATAACGGACATGGCGGATTGGACTCGCCAGCCAGTAATGGACATGATGGACTGATCCATCAGCCAATTATGGACATGGTCGATTGGACTCACTAGCCAATAACGGACATGGCGGATTGTACTCGCCAGCCGATAATGGACATGATGGACTGACCCATCAGCCAATAGATGGACATGGTGAACTGACCCATCAGCCAACTAATGGATATGGTGGACTGAACCATCAGCTAATAAATGGGCATGTTGGAATGGTCACAACAGCCAATATTATAGATAATGATAAGGAGTTAATGGAATGGTTTTATTTAATTATACAGCTTAGTGTTTAATCACTAACGCGGAATTGCCTCCGCAAGTTAGCAGTTGGAACTAAAGAGTAAGAAACGACAGGTTGGTTCTTCTACCAACTCAGGTGGTGAACAGATAATAAGCGGACTTCTTTTTACTTTTCTTGTGCTATAAATGTGGCTATTGGAAACGGTCCAAGACTGTGGGATAATTATTTCATAAATTGTCATTTGAAACATAAGTTCTTTTGAGTTAGGAATGCTAGACTTATTTGCTTTCATATTATTCATGTAACAATTTAAGTAACACCCGGTCCGGTTAGGACTAGTCTTTAGGGTTGGTTTTGTTTCATTTTGAGTAACACCTGGCCAGCAAGGCCCACAATATCGTGAAACATGGCGGGCCGTTATAGTTTCTGATGGCCACGCCTTCAGATAGGCTGTGTGCACGGAAGAGTGGGCTCTGGAGCTAGGGAGAACCCACTTCGTTCCCGAAGGATCCGGACAACTCCACCTTTGAGTTCCTCAAACCCGGAGAAGTGTGGAGGTTTAAGGGTACTGCAATGCAGCGCATGTTTAGACTTGTGGTTTAAAGGGTACTAAAGGCGATTGCCTGAGAGTGCTTGGCCTTCATGCTCAAGGCCAGGAGTAATATTGAGGGTGTAGAGGACCTAAGATTTGATACAAAGTTCTCTTTTACTTCATGCCTACACATCGGCCCGATGGCGACGGCTCCCATATATGCCCTAATGAGAGTTCTTGAGGAAGTATATGGTTTTCATTCAATAGGAGAGTTTGCTCTCCTATGCCAGATTGATATTAGTTATTTTTCGGGCCGGTAACACTTGTTATTGATAGTTTTTCTATATATATGTAGGTGAGAAATGCGAGGGATGAAAGCTGTCGGGACTGTGGAGGAGCAGCACAGAACCGCGCACACATGTACTTACCATGTGTAATGTATAATGATGGTGTGTTAATGCTATGTGAATGATAATTATGATGTGTTTGTCTGGATGAATTCCTTATTATGAAACGAACGGATAAATGTGAATGAGTAGGGAGCCTTGGAGTTTAGACTCGGCTCAAACGAAAACAAATGAGATAATGATGGGATGCCATGGTAGATTGTTATGTATTATATTATTTTGATAAAGTATTTATATACCCTTGTTGTGGATAGGTTGGCCCTCATTGCACTTTTAGGGGAAACTCTGTCCGGTTTTTTTAGATATATATATTTTTTCTTTTGGTTTCTCATTTATTGTTTTGTCTTGTTTTTGTTTGTACGACATAGCATGCACCATTCATGCATTTCATGTTCGCATTTCCATCTTGAGACACCGAGGGCAGATCCGGGTTGGCTTAACCTAACCCACTAGATTAGTGAATGGTTCGCTTGCCAGTGACATTTTGAGGTCGGTTCACGGGTGAGCTAAATTGGGGTGTTACAATATTACTAAATAAATAATAAATACACACATAGATAATTAGGTAAATAATAAATACATGAAAAGAAAAAATACTTTAATCAAAAAAATAATAATATAATTATACTACATAAATATACAACTAAACACGAGTAAATGGCATATATACTCGTGTTAGTAAACATATATATAACTAAATTATTAAATAATTAATAATTCTTATAAAAATAAATAAACAAATAGTTAATACACATTTATCATGAATAATAATAATATCTTAGTTATATAATATAAGAATACATAATTAAATGCAAATAAATACATAAATAAATAAAAATATATATACACAATTTAGTAAACATAATTAGACTAATATTAATAAGTTAATATAATATTAATATTAATAAATAATCATAAAAACATTCATCATATATGATAAACATATAAATAAATAGAAATTAAAATAATAATAATTATAAACAATAATAAATAAATAAATAAATAGAAAGATAATCATAGCATCTAAACATGGTAAATCATGTGAATATACATCTAAACTAATGTAAGGGTTCTGTTGAAAACGGGCTGAAACTGAGCTGGATCAACCAAGTAGAATGGGCTCAACCAACTCGGTTTGGGTTAACTAGAAAATGGGTTGGGTTGATTGGGTGGACATCAACTGGCCTGATGACCACGGACTTGGACATGGCCAAGCAGACGCAAACGCGAGCGGCGAGCATGATCAATGGCAAATAGGTAAACAGGGGGCGGCGGTGCTCCTCATGACAAGGGGCGCGGCTGGGGTCTCTGCCGATTGTGATTGACGGAGGGCGTCACGACAGAGATGCTGGTGCTGACAATCAGTTGAGTCCGGCCATTGGCTGGCTAAAAATCGGTCAGGAAGGAGCGAAGTGGCCGCCAAGTACGACGACGATTACGGCCACAGCGGTGGTCATGGGTGGTCTCATATAGAAGATATCGAAAGCTTTTGGGGTAGTCAGCTTCATTGGAGGACAGTCGCCGGCGCCGGGAAATGGCCTGCAATGGTGCCGGCGATGGCAAAAATTGATAGCAAAAATGCCATCACCGGTGGAAATTGTGGGTACGAAATGATAGTCGGCAACGTGGTGGCCCCAGTCGTACTGATCCGGTAACCAGGGACGAGGCGGAAACTCGTGGACTGCGAGCCGAAATGGTGACGGCACTAAGAGTGAATAATTTCGAAAATGGGGGGAAAACATCTGGAAATTGTTGCGTGAAGCTATAAGGCTCAGTGGACGGCTCTGATCATGCCACATGGCACAATCAAGATGTCTGACAACTCATAGCCTAGTGGGGCCCCCTATGGATATATGCAATATTTATATAGATGGAAAGCTTGAATCGAGTCCGTCCAAAGTCAAAACTGACTCGAATCCTTAAAATGACTCTACAGGTGAGTATCTATGCAAGAGGGGCAAATTAGCCTCAAAACCCTAAACCCAATCCAGGGAAGGATTGAACGTTGGATTATTAATAATATTATTAATATATAATTATTATATTTTCTCCTCTATCCAATCATATTTTATTCTCTACCCGGTAACCCGATAAATGAAATATGGGTGTAGGGTGTTTTCACATACCCTAGCCGTCATTTTTACCTTTACCATATTAAATTTAATATTAGGTAAATAAAGTAATTATTTTAATAACAAGTCAATGAGGTAGAAAATGGGTTAATAAATTATAATGTGGTAGAAATCACAAGTGTTGAACCTAAATAACCTAATGAATATAAATAAAGTTTGAACCTTTATTTAGTTGAATAATTTTAAAATAATTAGTAATATTTTCAACTAGGATAATACAAATTATTTAAATAATTTAATCGAACAACAAAATTAATTAAATTGCTATGAATATTAATAGCAATTAAAAATTATAACAACGGGAAAATTTACTAATAATGGTAATTAAATATTTGTTTATAAGTTGATACTTATTTTATCCTTTGTTAAGTCTGAATCATAATTTAGATAATTAATTTAGAATGTACAGTAGGATTTAAATAATTATGTCCACATGAATAATTTAATATTTAAGATTGTTGAATTTTAATAGTGATATATATATATATATATATATATATATATTAAGTCATTTAGTTGCATGCATTTCTACTCGAATAAAATTATACTTATGTATAATTTTATGTTTTTGTTCAGATTAGGATCGTTGGTCATAGCTACGAGTTTACTTACGAACTATCCAGGTCCGTATAATTATTTGAAATGTTGTATTTTCCCTTGTTGGCAGCCCTTGTCGGCCTGAGCCCAGATTCGACCACCAAGCGCTGGAACGTAATCGGGCTTAAGGAATTGACTTAGTCCGACACGGGGCCGCACCTTAAAAGTTACTATGTGGGAGTCTTGGTCGACTTGAGTATCTGACCACCATGCGCTAGAACGCAACCGGGGTTGACTCAATCCGGCAGGGCAGCACCCCTTGAAAGATTGAATACCTACCACCATGCCGAAAGGGGTGACAAGGCGCAGTGGTGCAAGTAGGCTCATTATGCACTTGTCATGCCGAGAAGGTGAGTCAATGGCAAATATTGGTAACAACAGGCCGTGGGCCACGTAGCGTGTGTGCGCATGCATGGGATGGTAGCTGGATGGGAGTCCACCCCTCCTAGCATATAACGAGCTCGGCATAGGCTCATAACAACTAAAAGTCTCTTGAAACAATAATAGGTATTACATTGACTTGTTTCATTTAATTATGCAGCTTACTGGCTTTATCACTAACGCGGAATTGCCTCTGCAGGTGAGCAACTTGGACTGAAGAATAAAAGTGTGGTTGGTGCTTCTTTTAGCAACCTAGGTATGATGAATTGATGATAAATTGGACTTTTATTTTTCTTGTGTTATAAATGTGGCTATGGGAAACGGTTTGAGACTGTGGGACGGTTATTTTATATATTGTCATATGCTATGTGTAATGAACGGAATAAAAGAAGAAGACGTGAACGTGGTTTGGGAAGGACCGAACATGTTATGTGCAATACCCGATTAATTCTACCCAATTAATTATTATATTTTATTATTTACCTGGTTACGGGGTTAAATGAAATACGGGTGTTTTCACATACCCTGGCCGTCATTTCATTTTATTTTATGAAGGATGTCCTCCACCCTAGCCTTCATTCGCATTTTCTTCTCCTCTTCCTTACCAGCGTGCCTTCTTCCTTGCTTAGGTATTCTTCCTATCTCCCTCTTCTTAATTTTCTTGCACGCATATTTAAATTTGATAATAAGCTTTATAATCTTGAGGATTAAAGTTTAAAATCAACAAGAAAGAAACAAAACACGACTAATGGCCGACGAGTCCACTGTTTCGGCGAGATGGGCAAGCACAGGCAAAGTTTTGCCGGGAATTGGTGGCAACGGTCATTCCGACGTCGGAAGATGATTGTACTCTTCGTCGATTAGTGTAGGGTCGATCTCACGTGTGTGCATGCCGGCCTGGGGTGGTAAATGGCCAAAAATAGAGGACGGTGGCAAAAATAGAGGCGATGACGGTGGGTGAAGAAATCTGGCTGTCCTGGGTGGCGACGGGCTCCAATCTGGCCAAGGAAGGTCGATAGGGGGTCGAGGCGACCAGCCAATTGAGGTGGTGATGCTCACTGGCAGTGGAATTGGCGATGCGAGCACGGCGATAGGCAGGCGATGCAAGCATCGCCACAGCTGGAAGGCGGCCGGAGTTGGTCGGTGTGACACCGCAATGGCCTGGCAATGCTAGGCGATGACGATTGACGGTGGCTGGAGACGATTGCCGGTGGCGGCTGGAGGGCGGCTGCTGCCGGGAACAGGGGATGGCGCCGGGGAAGAAGAAGAAGAAGAAAATTACCTTGGGTGACAAACTTGTAAATAATACTTGACTCAACACAGCTTGAGTTAAATAATAATAATAACTCATAAATAACACCTAACTCGATACCGACAAGTGTTAAAAATAGTACAACCACGTGCTAAATCTTTAAAATAATTATTTTAATGCGTTATGGATTAAAGTTACTAAACTAATTAATTATTGTATGAAATTGCCACAAGTAATAAAAAAATGGTAATAATAAAAGGTCGATAATTATTCGACACAACAAGTGATTAAATTAAATCAGACGGTTGTAAGTAATTAATAAAATAAAGATTTTACCTTTATCATATTAAATTTAATATAAGGTAAATAAAGTGATTATTTTAATAACGAGTCAGTAATGTAGAAAATATGTTATTAAACTATAGTTGGGTAGAAATCACTTGTGTCGAACCTAAATATCATAATGAAATTAATAATGTTCGAAACTTTATAGAGTCGAATAAATTAAAATAATTGTATTAATAATATTTATGTATTAAAACAATACAAATTATTTTAAATAATTTGATTGAATAACTTAATTAATTAAATTGCTGTAAATAATAGTAGCGATTAAAAATTATAATCGTCAACAAAATCATCAAGCATCGGTAACTAAATTATAATCGTCAACTAAAATTAAATACTTGTTTATTAGTAATAATTATTTTTATCAACTGTTAGGTATTACTTACGATTTAGATAATTAATTTAAAATGTAAAGTAGGACTTAAACGATTATATCACATAAATAATTAATTATCTCACTAGATTTGTTGAGAATGTAATTATCTCACTAGATTTTTAAATTGTTTCAAAAATAGGTTTCATGATATGTTGTCTCACAAAATTATACTTATGAATAATTTTATATTCTGGTTCAGATTAGGATCATTAGTCACAGTTGCGAGTTCGAAATATCGAGGTGCGTATAATTATTTAAAATATTATTTATTCCCAAACTGGTATAATTATATAAAATGTTGTATTTCCCCAAACTGGTATATCTATATGAAATATTGCATTTTCCCAAACCGGTAGCGATGTCGGCACTAATCTCAGAATGAGTTGGGAGATAATTTATAATCTCAGAATGAACTGGAAGACCATGACTAATCTCAAAATAAATTGGGAGACCACCTAATCTCAGAATGAACAGGGAGACAATTTCTAATCTCAGAATGAACAGGGAGACAATTCTAATCTCAGATGAATGGGAGACCATGACAAATCCCAGAATGAGCTGGGAGACCATGACTAAATTCAAAATGAATTTGGAGACCACCTAATCTCACAATGAGCTGGGAGACAATTTCTAATCTCAGAATGAACTGGAAGACCATGACTAATCTCAGAATGAACTGGAAGACCATGACTAATCTCAAAATGAATTGGGAGACTACCTAATCTCTGAACGAACTGGGAGACCATGACTAATCTCAAAATAAATTGGGAGACCACCTAATCTCAGAATAAGCTGGGAGCCAATTTCTAATCTCACAATGAACTGGGAGACCATGACTAATCTCAAAATGAATTGGGAGACCACCTAATCTCAGAATGTGTTGGGAGAAAATTTCTAATCTCAGAATGAACTGGGAGACCATGACTAATCTCAGAATGAACATGGAGACCATGACTAATCTCAGAATGAACTGGGAGACCATGACTAATTTCAAAATGAATTGGGAGACCACCTAATCTCATAATCAGGTGGGAGACAATTTCTAATCTCAGATGAATTGGGAGCCCATGACTAATCTAAAAATGACTTGGGAGACCACCTAATATCAGAATGAACTGAGAGACCATGACTAATCTCAAAATCAATTGGGAGACCACCTAATCTCAGAATGAGCTCGGAGCCAATTTCTAATCTCAGAATGAACTGGAAGACCATGACTAATCTCAAAATGAATTGGGAGACCACCTGATCTCAGAATGAGCTGGGACATAATTTGTAATCTCAGAATGAACTGGGAGACCATGACTAATCTCAAAATGAATTAGGAGACCACCTAATCTCAAAATGAGCTAGGCAATAATTTCTAATCTCAGAATGAACTGGGAGACCATGACTAATCTAAAAATGAATTGGGAGACCATCTAATCTGAGAATGAGCTGGGAGACAATTTCTAATCTCAGAATGAATTGGGAGACCATGACTAATCTCAAAATGAATTGGGAGACCACTTAATCTCAGAATGAGCTGGGAGACAATTTCTAATCTCAGAATGAGCTGAGAGACCATGACTAATCTCAAAATAAATTGGGTGACCTCCTAATCTCAGAATGAGCTGGGAGACAATTTGTGATCTCAAAATGAACTAGGAGGCCATGGCTAATCTCACAGTGAATTGGGAGACGATGACTAATTTCAAAATGAATTGGGAGACCACCTAATCTAAAAATGAGCTGGGAGACAATTTCTAATCTCAGAATGAACTGGGAGACCACCTAATCTAAGAATGAGCTAGGAGACAATTTCTAATCTCAGAATGAACTCGGAGACCATGACTAATCTCAAAATGAATTGGGAGATCACCTGATCTCTGAATGAACTGGAAGACCATGACTAATCTCAAAATGAATTGGGAGACCATGTAATCTCAGAATGAGCTGGGAGACCATGACTAATCTCAAAATGAATTGGGAGACCACCTAATCTCAGAATGAGCTAGGAGACAATTTCTAATCTCAGAATGAACTAAGAGACCATGACTAATCTCAAAATGAATTGGGAGACCACCTAATCTCAAAATGAGCTGGGGGACGACTTTTACTAATCTCATATTGACCTGAGAGATAATTACTAAAGACTTATATAATAATAATAATCAAAATGAGTGAAATGATAATAGGGATTTTATGGACTTGTTTGATTTAATTATGCGGCTTAGTGGTTTTATCACTAACGCGGAATTGCCTCTGCAGGTGAGCAGTATTGGACTGAAGAATAGAAGTGTGGTTGGTGGTACTTTTACCAACCTAGGTATGGTGAATCATCAATAAAATTTGGATTTCTTTTTTCTCTTGTGTTTTAACCTAGATATGGGAAATGGTCCGAGACTGTTGGACAGTTATTTTACATTTTACAGAACATGATTGATTCTTATAATTCATATTATATGTTGCGAGACTTATTTGGTATATTTCAATCCATGTCCTGGAATGTTACATTTACATTACCTATATTTTTAAAGTAGTGCCCGGTCCGGGTCGTGCGGGTTGTTACTCTATCAGAACAAGATTTCTTTTTATGAGTTATAAATTGCGAGACTTATTTGTTGTATTATGAATCATGTTCTAGAATGTTATTGTCACATCAATTATATTTTAGGTAACACCAGGTCCCGTTCGGGCGGGTCATTACAGATGGTATCAGAGCACGGTTTCCCACAAGCTCACACTTTATGACTCAAGTACCTTGTTGCAAAGTCCAACAATTATCTTTTCCCACTATGTTGTATTTTGAATTAACAAAATTCATTCGCTAATAAACCTAATTCATAAAAAGCGTTTAGGGCTCTGTCTATGCCCCACTGTCATCAAGTGAGGTTGGCAACATGCATGCTTCAAGAGGAAACATCTTACTGGTGGAAATCCATGGAAAAATTGAATTCCTTCTAAAGAAGTGTCTAACAACTGTCTTGACACTACCAAATGATAATGAAGGATTTGTAGTCTTCAGTGATGCGTGCTTGTTGGGTTTATGATTTGTCCTTATGCAGGGAGGTAAAGTGGTGGCCTATGCCTCTCGTCAATTGAAGATTCATGGATAAAATTATGCAACCCATGACTTGGAACTGGCAGCAGTGGTTTTTGCCCTGAAGATTTGGAGACACTACTTGTATGGAGCCCAGTTCGAAGTCTTCACTGACCATCAGAGTTTGAAGTATATGTTAACCCAGAATAGCCTTAACCTTCGACCGAGGCGATGGATAGAATAATTGAAGGAGTACGACTTCCAAATCTTATACCATCTAGGGAAAGCGAATGTGGTAGCAAACGCTGTTGAGTCGGAAGGTCAAAGTGGACAAAAGTCAGCAACTAGCTAGACTTTCGGGCATGTCCGCAGAAGTGGTTGCTATCAACCCTATGGAGCAACTAACTGGGATATTGGCAAATTTGGTTATTTCCAATGATTTAGTTGATCGTGTTAAGCTAGCACAAATGGGTGATGAGGAGTTGAATGAAATGTTGGACAAGATTCCTGACATTGTAGCTAATTCCAATAGTGTGATTAGATTTAAAGGAAGGTTGTGTGTACCAAAGGATGATGCACTGAGGCGGAATATCTTGGAGGAGGCTCATCGCTCAAAGTTCTCGATACACCCTGGAGTTACTAAAATGTATCAGGATTTAAAGCGAACCTACTGGTGGATTGGGATGAAGAAGGATGTTGTGGATTTTGTCTCCAAGTGTCAGACTTGCCAATAGATCAAAGCCCAACATCAACTACCTGGAGGACTATTGCTACCTTTAGAAATACCAACTTGGAAATGGGAGTGTGTCACATGCGATTTTATTGCAAAGCTCTCAAGGACTCAGAAGAAGCATGACTCCATATGGGTGGTTGTGGACTGACTAACTAAGGTAGCTCACTTTATCCCCACAAAATCAATGAGAACTGCAGAATACCAAGCATGATTGTATGTCGACAATACTGTCAAGTTGCATGGGATTCCAAAGGAGATAGTCTCTGACCGAGATCCCTATTCACCTCACATGTCTGGGAAGCTTTCTAAAAAGCCATGGGGACCCAAATCAAGCTGAGTACAACATATCATCCCCAAACTGATGGTCAGAGTGAGAGAACTATTCAAACTTTGGAAGATTTGTTATGAGCTTGCATACTTGACTGGTGAGGTAATTAGGAGAAACACTTAGCTTTGGCTGAATTCATCTACAATAACTCTTACCAAGCCCATATAAGGATGGCACCATTTGAAGCCTTATATGGTAGGCCCTACAGATCTCCGTCATGTGCTGAGTCTAGAGGTCATGGGCCAGAGATGGTGAGGGAAGCAATTGAAAAGGTGAAACTCATTCAGCAAAGGCTTAAGGCAGGTCAGGATCGATAAAAGAGTTATGCCAACACTCGAAGGAGGGACCTAGAGTTCCAACTTGGGGAGTTTGTGTACCTAAAGACATCTCATACGAAGGGGGTGATCAGATTTAGAACATCAGGGAAGTTAAAGCCAAGATTCATAGGACCGTTCCCAATCTTGGATTGAGTTGGAAATTGTGCATATAGACTAGCATTGCCACCAAGCCTAGTTGGAGTACACAATGTTTTCCATGTGTCAATGCTAAAGAAATATGTACGAGATGAAGATCATATAATCACAAATTTTGAATACTTAGAGCTACAATCAAATTTAACCTACGAGGAAAAGCTGATTCGCATCCTGGCAAGGGAAATAAAGACACTCAGAAACAAGGAATTTCCTTTGGTAAAAGTATTGTGGGAAAATCAGGGGTCAAAGGAAGCCACATGGGAAACTGAACAAGAAATGGCAAGGAAGTACCCTAGCCTATTCGTGGCATAAAATTCTTATAATTGTAGTAGCATAAATTGATCCCGAAGATAAAATTAATCATGATTGTTCTGTTGCGTGTTATGATATTTTGGGGACGAAATATTTCGAAGTTTGGGAGATTGTAAAGACTCTGAAAAATATAAAATAAAATAAAATAAAATAAAATATTCGACTCGGTCTAGGAAGGATCGAATGTTGGATTATTATTATTATTATTATATGATTATTATATTTTCTCCTCTACCTGATTACTCGGTTATATTTTATTCTCTACCCAGTTACCTGGTTAAATGAAATATGGGTGTAGGGGTGCTTTCACATACCCTAGCCGTCATTTTCATTTTTATATTTGTGAAAGAGGAGCGTCTTCCTCACCTTAGCCGCCTAGTTCTCCTCTTCCTTACCGGTGCTTCTTCCTTGTTTGGGTATCCTTCTAATCTCCTCTTCTTAATTTTCTTGCATGCATATTCTTTTTAATTGATAAAAAGCTTGATAAACATGAGAATTAATGTCTGAAATCAACAATAAACAACAAGAACTAACTGAAAACTTGAATCCCGTCCATGGCCGAGTAGTCTGAAATTTTGGCAAGATGGGCGACCATAAAAACGTTTGCAAGGCATTCGCTCACAACCGTGATGTGATCTCTTGCTTCTGGATCGAAGGGAGGGCTCATCGTGTCCCTGGTTTCCAAGTGGTGGTGGAATTACAGCTGGTTATGAGTGGAGTTGTAGGGGGCAACGTTGTGGAGGAATTCCAGACATCCATACCAGTTTGCCGGCCAAGGCTCATGCCATGCATGCTCACAGCGCTTGGCCTTGACGTTGGGTTGTTGTGCAGGGAGAAGAGAAGAGTTCCCAGTGGTGCTGCTGTCCAGACGGAGTTCACCTTGCAGTCCTGGCGGTGCTGCTGGCCAGGAGTCGCGTCTTGGTGCAGAACAGGAGTTCGACGTGGATAGTTGCTGAAAAGCATGAGCTTTATGCTTCCAATTAGATTGGTAGGGAAGGGAAGCAGTTAGTGGAGTCGTGATCTGGTTTTGGGTTGAAGAAGAAGATGTCACAGGTCTGGTTTTGGTGCAGGACGGTGTCGCCTTGGATGCTGCTGTAAAACATGGACATTAGGCTTCATCCTTGGCTGTTTTTATTCCGTTATTGATGCTTTGTTGGGATGTTTATATGGTTGTTCAATTGGGTTGCTGGGGAAGGTTGCAGAAGGATGGAAGAAGGATGTGATCTGTTTTTGGTGCAAAGATGGAGTTTTGGAGAAGAAGGGACGTTGGGGAAGGAGAAGATGGCAGTTTTGTAAATATGGGTTGACTCGATACTGACTCGAGTTAAAAAAAATACTAACTCGTAATAAATCTTTAAAAATAATTAGTCTAATGGGTTATGGGTAAAGTTACTAAACTAATTAATTAGTGTACGAAATCGCCACGAGTAATAAAAATACAGTAATAATAAACGGTTGATAATTAATCGGCGTAATACAAACGATTAAATTAAATCAAAGGATTATAAGTAATTAATAAAATAAAGATTTTACATTTACCATATTAAATTTAATATTAGGTAAATAAAGTGATTATTTTAATAACGAGTCAGTAAGGTACAAAATGGGTTAATACATTATAATCAGGTAAAATTCACAAGCGTTGAACCTAAATAACCTAATAAAAATAAATAAAGTTCGAACCTTTATTTAGTTGAATAATTTAAAATAATTAGTAATATCTTTGAATTAGGATAATAAAAATTTATTAAAATAATTTAATCGAACAACTTAATTAATGAAATTACTATGAATAATGATAGCAATTAAAAATTATAACCAAAGGAAAATATACTAATAATAGTAATTAAATATTTGTTTACAAGTTGATAATTATTTTATCCTTTGTTAAGTGCGAATCATTATTTAGATAATTAATTTAAAATGTACAGTAGGATTTAAATAATTATGTCACACTAATAATTTAATATTTAATATTGTTGAATTTTAATAGTGATATATATATATATATATATATATATATAGTTAGTCATTTAGTTGCATGCATTTCTACTCGAATAAAATTATACTTATGTATAATTTTATGTTCTCATTTAGATTAGGATCGTTGGTCACAACTGCGACATCACTTACGAACTATCTAGGTCGGTATAATTATTTGGAATGCTGTATTTTCCCTTGTTGGCAGCCTTAGTCGGCCTAGCCCAGATTCGACCACCATGCGCTGGAACGCAATCAGGGTCAAGGAATTGACTCAGTCCGACACGGGGCTGCACCTTTAAAATTACTATGTGGGAGTCTTGGTTGACTTGAGTATCTGACCACCATGCGCTTGTACGCAATCGGGGTTGACTCAATTCAGCAGGGCAGCCCCCCTGAAAGATTGAATACTTGCCCCCAGGCCGAAAGGGGTGACAAGGTGCAGTGGCGTAACTTGGCTCATTATACACTTATGATACCAAGAGGGTGAGTCAATGGCAAATATCGGTAACTACAGGCCATGGGCCACGTAGCGTGTGTGCGCATGCATGGGATGGTAGCTGGATGGGGTGGCCACCCCTCCCAGCATATAACGAGCTCGGTATTGGCTCATATTAAGTAAAAGTCTCTTGAAACGATAATAGGGATTATATTGACTTGTTTCATTTAATTCTGCGGCTTAGTAGTTTTATCACTAAGGCAGAATTGCCTCCACAGATGAGCCGCTTTAGACTGAAGAATAGAAGTGTGGTTGGTTCTTCCTTTACCAACCTATGTATGGCGAATTGATAATAAATTAGACTTCCTTTTATTTTTCTTGTGTTATAAATGTGGCTGTGGGAGATGGTCAGAGGACTCGAAATTGGTGTTCTAGAACCTCTCATCCTTATAAAACTTCTGTCCTCAGAATTTCTCACATCAACTGCGATCATAGGACCAATTGAAGATGTCATCACGTGGGCTGTTGAAAACTAGCTGCATATGGCTCAAACAGACAAACATAAGGCCCAAACTATGAACATTGACGAAGCTCGCTAGCTCCTTAATAATCTAGCTGTAGGGACTACACATGAACGAATCATCTGGAAAAGCTTGTCATACATGATGGAATCAATTGGCTGCACTGACTATACATGCTAGTATCATATGGCTAGACAAACAATACATGCTGGAATCATTTAACTGGACTAGTTCCTAGGGTCACTGCAAACTATGGGGACTAAAATAAAATGACCTCGCGGAAAAACCTAGGTTCACCCCTAAGCGTCTATTGATTGGTCAAGCAGGTACTCTCAAGTACTGCAGGGTATTAGTTTGAGCTACATTGGGAAAAACTATCTTGATGTGAGGTATACAACCTAACATCTACATATGTCTCCCTAATCCTCATCAATATGACAAGTCAACTATGTCTATCCTCAGGGTACTCTGCTCAAGGTCCTATGGTGATATTAGGGTGTCCTGTGAGTACCTGCTAGCATATGGTGAACTCTAGTACCAAGTAAATGTAATGCTAATGAGTTATACAGTTCGTTGTCGCTAGTCTAGGTCAAACATTTATGTGTCTATGTAAGAAGAACTAGACTGCTCACTAGGTACTAGCTAACTCAGTCCCAAATCAAGTATCTCACACTATTCCACAATGGAATAAGGACAACTGTTATGACTCTACTGCTTGTTATGACTATCATGACTATCTATACAACCAATAACTACAGCTGATGGGACTCTCTATGATGGAATGACGGCGAGAACACTT
This sequence comes from Piper betle, assembly GCA_033002965.1. Classification (NCBI taxonomy): domain Eukaryota; kingdom Viridiplantae; phylum Streptophyta; class Magnoliopsida; order Piperales; family Piperaceae; genus Piper; species Piper betle. The sequence goes on along the minus strand of JAURVB010012911.1, from coordinate 35,753 downwards.
GTACATGTACTGTGTGTCTCAAGGAGTATGAAAACATACTCTACATAGAACTATGTAGTCTACATCTAGTCTGTGGTATGTGCGATTGTCAGTGTTTGTTCATCTCAACCATTTGAAAAATAAATAGTATGACTGATATATCAAGAAGGGTGAGTGTGAGAATACTCGGGTAGAGGCTTGACTTTGTTTGACATCTCTGGTCATATGAAAAGAGACTATATGTCTCGTGAAAATGGTCTCCCTCTTCTAGGACTCTAAGTAGTATGTGTCCCATCCACACGTAGTTTAGTCTATTGGAAGAGTGTACTAATATCAAACAATCTTACTAGGTATGTACATCACTCTATCTGTGGAGGTGTATAGGTAATCGTACGAGTCATCCTAGTAATAAAAACTTGTATAGGATTCTGAGTCGCTCAAACATATGGGTAGGTCCATGTACATGTCTCTAAGATCATCATGATTAGACTCCGCCTTAGGTGGCTAGCCTATGGAACACCCAATCAAGGACGAGCCTAAGAGATGGCTCCTAAGTGGCTCTACATCAATCAACTAACAATAGGCATGTGTTTCTCGATACTGTACTAGTGTCGCACTTCTAAACAAATGAGGTTCAAATGACCCAAAGAACCACTATCTCCCCTCAAGTTTATGGGAACTCATAGTGAGGTTTGACACGTGTCTCATCCACTCTTCAGTGGTGTGTGGCCTGCTGTCCTGTGCCAATTTGTAGCACTAACCTTGACCTGCCATCCCGTGCCATTGTGGTAGACACTCAAGCAAAGCTGTCAGCTAAGATGACCATACACTAGTGTCCCTCTATCTAGTTGGCACGGTTTGGTCTAACTGAACTCTATATCTGCATCACTCCCAAGCTTGAGAGAAGTTGTCTCCTCTAGACTGGCTTGCCATCGGTTACCTGCACTGTAAGTTTTAATTTTAATACTAAGGTACCTCCTATACTCAGGGCAAAGGCTCAATCCTATGTCTCAAGGTAAGGACCTAGTCGTGTTCGCGAAACATAAGGAAAATACATTCTCTCTTAAGGATGCTTCCTCACTGAACCCATCATCTATGCCAAAATTCTAATATGAGTCAAATATCTCTCTCTAGCTAGGCTAAACTCTAAATGAGTTAAACTGCGTATCTAATCATTTGCTATCCATCTAATCAATGGAACCCTGGCTGTGGGTCACGTACATGCTGGTACGTGACTAAACAATCTGATCACTTTGGTCATACTATCATGTTCTCGTACTCTATCCATATACATCTCTAGAAGACTCACTACCACTATCTGATGATCCCCATAAGACTATCACTAACACTATCTTGTAATAAGCATTTGTCCCAAGGATGTTAGGTCAAGGCAATGGTATGCAAGATGGCTGGTGAAGTCAATCATGTGCCATTACATCCGAATAATTCTAGTGTACCTAACTCTCCTCTGCCTAGATGATGTTAATGTAGATCTTGCCCTCAATATGTTGTCTCTATGCAATGGTAGAAACATCCACAAGTAGTTGTCCTACTGTAGGATGAGGTAACTACTTGGCCCTTACATCCAGAATAACTGCTCCACTCAGTCGGTCTAGTGCATCATGGACGGCAATAGTGCACGGTCAGTTGGTGGTAGCGTATCATGGTCGGTGGTTGGGCAACTCGGATGGTGGTTGTGCATCTCAGATGGCAATTGTGCTACTTAGATGCTGAAGCCTGATCCTGATCATGTACATCGTGAACGCATTATTGTCTCTTGCATTTTTATCTCCATGTGTCTATCTCCCCAGAGATAGCTACCATCAACTCGGTTTAGGTTATCCAACCATGCGTGCCTGATCTGGAGGGGTTTGGACCATAGTGGTGAAATGTACGATGGAAAGATAATGTTGAGCCTACATGTATCTCATGAAATCTAGGGTGATTTCTCTTATAAACAATGACTGGTTCTCAATAGCCATCACTGATTTGCCCATTGGAGATTGAGTGAAATTTGGTCAACTGTCTAAATTTGTAGTCAAGTGTATTATTGCTCATTCTCAATGTTTTCTTGCCTCTGTCAATTGAAGAGTGGCTAACAATACTGTTGGGACAAACATATACTAATGGAAGAGGGGGAAGGTGTGAAGTGCTCATGGGACTATATATCCACCTCGCTACTCATCCTCATCCACTGCTACCTCCTGGAAGTGTCCGTCCAAGTCATCTACCCAAACTCTCATCTATGCTCGAAGTGTTCCAAGTGCTTAAGTGGATCTGCTAGCATAGTCATATTGTCCATCCACAAGGATCTATTTGAAGGTCTATTCGCTACTATAGACCTTGGACTATGCCTAATGAATATGTTTTAAGTACTTGATAGTCCACACTCATATGCCACAATACTATTTGAGTATCTCCATACTATAAGCTCCCTACTGGTGTTGTCTCGTATGACTCTATGCACAATGTGCAATATGTCCCATGGAAGGACTAATGCGGTGACATGTGAAAGGTGGGCAAGTGATACAATGTGGTCGCCAAAGTTCTAGGTATTCCTGGTCACCATATAATTGAACTTTAAATAAGTGAGTATGTGGACACTCAAAGTCATCTAAATCTCTCGTACAATAAAAGGAAAGACATGTCTCTGAGCTTATCATGACATACTAGTGAGATCCATGCTAGCATCTACTAAATCATGATCTCATATCCATGTCATAATTTCTATTACTGTAGCATGGATTGCTCAAGTCTGGCTAAGCAAAAATCTGAAATACTAAGAAAATACTCACTGGCTTGGCTATGGATAGCTCCACACCCTTGGCTCAAAGCAAAAGTCTTCCATCTCAATCGACCAAGACATGGCTCTAATACCAAGTGTAACACCCCGATTTCGGTTCACCTAAGAACTGAATCAGAAATGTTACGATCGAGTCAAGTCATGTTTAAAGTTGTCGGTCAATTCGACTCGATTGATAAAATAGATTGAAATAACCTTCTTCATGTCATTAGAATGGAAGAGACTTTTAAATCTGCGTCAAAACACAATCAAATATAAATAAAGGTAAGAAAGTAAATAGCTACACTGAGCTTAAGTGTGTGCAAAGTTTATCTATCGTCACACCTAAGTTGACTCACGATTTGCAAGACCTATATATATTAAATGAAAAACGTCAGTAACTAATGAAACTTATGAAACTTCAAAATTACCTCACACTGGGCAGTAAGCAACACACTTAAACAAGTGTCGGCTCACATGCATGGCTCATAATCATATTCATACATACAACACTTACGCCCTCACATCCTCCATATTATAGCCGCCAAGGTACTCAAGTGGCAAAAAGAACAATTAAGTTAGCACTACAAATTCCGAAAATGTGTTGTGTTATGCAGTACCATTACACACCTCACTACCTCAAGATTTGAAGGAGTACTAATGTGGTCCATACATATCTACGTACTTCTCATTCTCTTATTCATGAAAACGGTAAAAATGTGTAACGACCCGGCCCAAAGTGCAACGTAATGGGCCTAAGTCATTTCTTTAAAATGGTTAGCCCAAGTTAAAGATCTATAGTCCATTCTTTATGATATATAAATTCTAGACTTATTGCCATATTAGGATTCATGTTCATGAAGTTATGTTTACATCAATTATATTTTAAGTAACACTGGGCGGTTAGGGCGGGTCCCAGCATCACTTAAGACGGCGGTCGTGGAGTGCCTAAGGGCGGGTAGGGTTAGCAGACCCGGGCGAGGAAGGGGAGCTTCCAAACCCAGTGCCACAGGTAGTTCGACAAGTGTTGCCGACAGCTGTTGATGATAGTGACCGTTACACAGTGGAAAAGTTTCGGAAGATTGGAGCTGAGATTGGAGGGATCAATTCAATAAAGGCTGAGAGCTGGATAGGCATTACCGAAAAAGTGTTTAGGGCTCTGTCTGTGCCCCACTACCATCAAGTGAGGTTGGCAACATGCATGCTACAGGAGGAAGCATCCTACTGGTGGAAATCCATGAAAAAAACCATATTCCATCGACGTGAGATTTCTTCTATCACATGTTTTGTGTCAGCTTTCAATGGAAAATATTTTCCAGAGCTCGTTGTCCAGAATAAAGCACTAGAGTTTGCCAATTTGTTTCAGGGGGAGGATTAAGTCAAGGAATATGCCAAGAAATTCTTACAGCTAGAGCGTTTTGCACCTGGGATTCTAGCAACTGATAAGGCTAGAGTTGACAAATTGTTTTGGGGATTTAAGTTATAATTGAGGGGTAAGATTGCTACAGTGCCAAAGGAGTGTGATAACCAAAGTGATCGATTCAGCCACTACTTAGGAGTTGGTGTTCGAGTATGACCGTGCACAGAAGCAAGGAAAGCTTACTTCACAGCACAAAAATGCCAACCTTGTTAGTAAGCAAAACACGTTGGCAGGACACCAGCAGCAGAACTACTGAGGGAACATAAAGGGGAACCTTAAAAGGAAGTTTGAGGATATCCAGTTGAGGCGATGACAAAATTGCAACAAGATGCATTCAGGGAAATGCAAGGAGCCCCGTAGGTGCTACAACTGGGGAAGGACGGGACACATATAGAGGGAGTGTCATCAGCCTCAAAAGCACCAATAGGAGCAGCCTACAAAAGGGAAGGCACCAGCTCCTATTCGCTACCTGACACCTGCACAATCGGCAGACAAAGGGAAAGTGAAACTCTATGCAGTTGAAGTCGACGACGTTGAGGAAGATGTTCACACTGTCCGAGGTAAAATTCTAATCGAAGGAGTCATTGTGGATGTTTTATTTGATTCGGGGTGTACACATTCATTCATTTCATCTCACATAGTCAAGAGGTTAGGACTCCAAGCATCCCCATTATCCAAGTCCTATAGAGTCACTACTGCAACGGGAGACAGTGAAGTCACAATGTTGGGGGTGACTAACCTATCCTTAGATATACAAGGGAAACCCTATGTGTTGAACTTTATCATGTATGGGGTAAACGGGTATGATGTACTATTGGGAATGGACTGGTTGTCTGCACACTAGGATTTTCTTGACTGTAAAGGGAAGTGAGTTGTAACAACCCGCCCAAACCGGACCGGGTGTTACCTAAAAATATAGTTAATGTAAATGTAACAAGCAAGAACATGAATCGTAACATGGCAAATAATTCCAAAACATGAATTTTCATACTACAAATAAGTCTAGAATTTTTAAATTATAAAAATAAAATATGTTCTGATGCATATGATAGTAGATAAAATAACTGTCCCACGGTCTCAGGCCGTTTCCCATAGCCACATTTATTACACAAGAGAATAAAAAGGAAGCCCAACTTTATTATCGATTCACCATACCTAGGTTGGTAAAAGAACCACCAACCATACTTCTATTCTTCAGTCCAAACCTGCTCACTTGCGGAGGCAATTCCGCGTTAGTGAGAAAACCACTACGCCACATAATTAAAAGAAACAAGTCAATATAATCCCTATGAACATTTCACTCATTTTTTATTATCGTTTCACAAGTCTTTTAGTAATTATCTCTCAGGTCATTCTGAGATTAGTAATTTTTCTCTCAGGTCATTCTGAGATTCATAAAAGTCGTCTCCCAGCTCATTCTGAGATTAGAAATTGTCTCCTAGTTCAATCTAAGATTAGGTGGTCACCCAGGTCATTCTAAGATTAGTCCTTGTCTCCCAATTAATTATGAGATTAGCAATTGTCTCCCAATTCATTCTGAGATTAAGTGCTCTCCCAGGTCATTCTAAGATTAGTCATTGTCTCCCAGTTCATTCTGAGAATACAAATTGTCTCCCAGCTCATTCTGAGATTAAGTGGTCTCCTAGGTCATTCTGAGATTAGTCATTGTCTCCCAGTTCATTCTGAGATTAGAAATTGTCTCCTAGATCAATCTGAGATTAGGTGGTTTCCCAGGTCATTCTGAGATTACTCATTGTCTTGGAGTTCATTTTGAGATTAGAAATTGTCTCCCAGCTCATTTTGGGATTAGGTGGTCACCCAGGTCATTCTAAGATTAGTCATTGTCTTTTAGTACATTCTCATATTAGAAATTGTCTCCCAGCTTATTCTTAGATTATGTGGTCTCCCAAGTCCTTTTGAGTTAGTCATTGTCTCCCAATTCATTCTGATATTAGAAATTGTCTCCCAGCTCATTCTGAGATTAGGTGGTCTCCTAGATAATTCTGAGATTAGTCATTTTCTCCGAGTTCATTCTGAGATTAGAAATTGTCTCCCAGCTCATTCATAGATTAGGTGGTTTCCCAGGTTATTCCGAGATTAGTCATTGTCTCCCAGTTCATTCAGAGATTAGAAATTGTCTCCCAGGTCATTCTGAGATTAGGTGGTCTCCCAGGTCATTTTGAGATTAGTCATTGTCTCCTAGTTCAATCTGAGATTAGAAATTGTCTCCCAGCTCATTCTGAGATTAGGTGGTCTCGAAGATCATTCTCAGATTAGTCATTGTCTAGCAGTACATTCTGAGATTAGAAATTGTCTCGCAGCTCATTCGGAGATTGAAAATCGTCTCCCAGCTCATTTTGAGATTAGCGCTCACAAGGGCTACTGGTTTGGGAAAATAGAACATTTCAAATAATTATACTAGTTTGGGAGAATACAACATTTCAAATAGTTATATGGACAATACAATATTTCAAATAATTATACAGACACACATAGTAATTTTAAAGGTGTGGTCCTGTGTCGGACTGAGTCAATTCCTTGACCCAATTGCATTCCAGCACACATGGTGGTCGAATCTGGGCTGAGGCCGACCAGGGCTGCCAACAAGGGAAAGTACGACATTTCAAATAATTATACGGACAATACAACATTTCAACTAATTATATGGATAATACAACATTTCAAATAATTATAGGGACAATACATTATTTCAAATAATTATACGGACCTGGATAGTTTGTAAGTGAACTCGCAGCTGTGACCAATGATCCTAATATGAACATGTATAATTTTATTCGAGTACAAATGCGTGCAACTAAAATGACTAATAATATATATATCACTATTAAAATTCAACAATATTAAATATTAAATTATTCATGTTATATAATCATTTAAATCCTACTTTACATTTTAAATTAATTATCTACATCATAATTAACACTTAACAAATAACAAAATAATTATTAACTTATAACCAAATATTTAATTACTATTATTAGTATATTTTCCTTTCAGACGATAATTACTTAAACACGGTCTTGATGATTTAGTTTACGATTATAACTTTTAATCGCTATCATTATTCAGAGCAATTTAATTAATTCAGTTGTTCAATTAAATTATTTAAAATAATTTGTATTATTTTAGTTCAAAAATATTATTAATACACTTATTTTAAATTATTCGACTCAATAATGTTTCGAACTTTATTTATTTCATTAAGTTATTTAGGTTCAACACTTGCGATTTTTACCTAATTATAGTTTAATAACCTCTTTCTACATTACTGACTTGTTATTAAAATAATCAATTTATTTACCTAATATTAAATTTAATATAATAAAGGTAAAATCTATAGTTTATCATTCACTTATAACCGTCTGATTTAATTTAATCGCTTGGTTTGCGCCGATTAATTATCGACCGTTATCAATAGTGTATTTTTTATTACTTGTGGCGATTTCATACAATAATTAACTAGTTTAGTAACTTTACCCATGACCCATTAAAATGATTATTTTTAATGATTTATTATGAGTTTGGAATAATTTTTAACTCGAGTCGGTGTCTGAGTCAACTCATATTTATAAAACTGCCACCCTTCTTCTTCTTCCCGTCGACATTCTTCTCTTCTCTAAAAACAGGTTCGTCCTTCTCCTCTAACCCTTATCTTGGTACCCAATTGAACCACCATCTAAACATCCCAACAAAGCATCAACAACAAGATAAAATTAGCAAGCAAGAAAGCCTCATATGCATGTTTTACAGCAGCGATCCAAGACACAGTCATGCACCAAACCAGGCATGTTCCTCTTCTTCCAGCCTCAAGACCCCTCCTTACTTGCACCTTGCTCCAATTCAGATGTTCCACGACCTCAGGCTGGCATCAAAATAGAAAAGATTGGCCACCTTTGGAAGTTGCATGGAGTATGGTCATTCTCCCCACTTTTGCACTTCGCCACCATGAATTCCAGCGTGTGGACTGTTCCGGTGGCCTGAACTGCTGTGAAGGGACCCATGATGCTATTGACAAAGCACAACCGGTGTCTAACCCTCTGAACTTCCATTACAGCATTTATTGCAGCAGAACGTCGTCCCTTCCATCACCCTTGCAACTCTGCCCACTCACAGCTGCAATTCCGCCACCCACCGGAAACTAGGGACATGGCAAGCCATCCCTTCGACCCAGCAACCAGAGGGGTCATCGAGGGTGTGAGGGGAAGCCTTGCATATACTTGCACACCGTCGGCCATGGACGGGATTTCAGTTTTCCAGTTTAGTTTAGTTCTTTTCTTTCTTGTTGATTTAAGACATTAGTTACATGATTCACAAGCTTACTATCAATTAAAGAATATGCATGCAAGAAAATTAAGAAGAGGGAGATAGGAAGGATACCCAAGCAAGGAAGAAACACTGGCAAGGAAGAGGAGAACTAGGCTGCTAAGGTGAGGAAGACCTATACCCGTATGTGAAAAATGACGTCCTCTTTCAAAATTTATAAAATGGAAATGATGGCTAGGGTATGTGAAAACACGCCTACACCCATATTTCATTTAACCGGGTAAATAATAAAATCGGTAAATAATTAACCGGGTCGAGAATATAATACGTTCGGTCCTTCCTGACTGTCGTTCGCATCTCTTTTTTTTTCACGGTCTTTACAATCTCCCCAACTTGGAAATATTTTGTTCCCGAAATATCATAACGGGCAATAGAACAATCATGATTAATTTTATTTATTTCTTCGGGATCAGTTCATGCTACTACAAATATAAAACTCCTATGCCACAAACAGGCTAGGGTATTTCCTTGCCATTTCTTGTTCAGTCTCCCATGTAGCTTCCTCTGACCCTGATTTTTCCACAATACTTTTACCAAAGGAATTTCCTTGTTCCTGAGTGTCTTTATTTCTCTTGCCAGGATGCGAATCGGCTTTTCCTCGTAGGTTAAATTTGATTGTAGCTCTAAGTCTTCAAAATTGGTGATTATATGATCTTCATCTCGTACATATTTCTTTAGCATTGACACATGGAAAACATTGTGTACTCCCACTAGGCTTGGTGGTAATGCTAGTCTATATGCACAATTTCCAACTCGATCCAGGATTGGAAATGGTCCTATGAATCTTGGCTTCAACTTCCCTGATATTTTAAATCTGATCACCCCTTCGTAGGAGATGTCTTTAGGTACACAAACTCCCCAACTTGGAACTCTAGGTCCTTCCTTCGAGTATCAGCATAACTCTTTTGTCGATCCTGAGCTGCCTTAAGTCTTTGCTGAATGAGTTTCACCTTTTCAGTTGCTTCCCTCACCATCTCTGGCCCGACTATAACTGCGTTCGGTAGACTCCAGCCAACACGATGGAGATCTACAGGGCCTACCATATAAGGCTTCAAATGGTGCCATCCCTATACTGGCTTGGTAAGAGTTATTGTAGGTGAATTCAGCCAAAGCTAAGTGTTTCTCCCAGTCACCTCCCCAGTCAAGAATGCAAGCTCTTAACAAATCTTCCAAAGTTTGAATAGTCCTCTCACTCTGACCATCAGTTTGGTGATGATATGTTGTACTCAACTTAATTTGAGTTCCCATGGCTTTTTGGAAAACTTCCCAGAAATGTGAGGTGAATAGGGGATCACGGTCGGAAACTATCTCCTTTGGAATCCCATGCAATTTGACAATATTGTCAACATATAATCCTGCCAGGTATTCCGCCGTCCTCATTGATTTCGTGGGGATGAAGTGAGCTACCTTAGTTAGTCGGTCCACAACTACCCATATGGAGTCATGCTTCTTCTGAGTCCTTGGGAGCTTTGCAATAAAATCGCATGTGACACACTCCCATTTCCAAGTTGGTATTTCTAAAGGTTGCAATAGTCCTCCAGGTAGTTGATGTTGGGCTTTGATCTGTTGGCAAGTCTGACACTTGGAGACAAAATCCACCACATCCCTCTTCATCCCAATCCACCAGTAGGTTCGCTTTAAATCCTGATACATTTTAGTAACTCCAGGGTGTATCGAGAACTTTGAGCGATGAGCCTCCTCCAAGATATTCCGCCTCAATGCATTATCCTTGGGTACACACAACCTTCCTCTAAATCTGATCACACTATTGGAATCAGCTACAATGTCAGGAATCTTGTCCAACATTTCATTTAGCGCCTCATCACCCATTTGTGCTAGCTTAACACAATCAACCAAATCATTGGAAACAACCAAATTTGCCAGTAAGCCTGTTAGTTGCTCCACCGGGTTGATAGCTACCACTTCTGCTGACATGGCCCAAAGTCTAGCTAGCTGCTGACTTTTGTCCACTTTGCCCTTCCGACTCAACGCGTCGGCTACCACATTCGCTTTCCCTGGATGGTATAAGATTTGGAAGTTGTAGTCCTTCAAATATTCTATCCACCGCCTCTGTCGAAGGTTAAGGTCATTCTGGGCGAAGATATACTTCAAACTCTGGTGATCAGTGAAGACTTCGAACTGGGCTCCATACAAGTAGTGTCTCCAAATATTCAGGGCAAAAACAACTACTGCCAGTTCCAAGTCATGGGTTGCATACTTTTGCTCATGAATCTTCAATTGACGAGAGGCATAGGCCACCACCTTACCTTCTTGCATAAGGATGCATCCTAAACCCAACCGAGACGCATCACTAAAGACTGCGAATTCTTCATTACCATTTGGTAGGGTCAATACTGGTGCAGTTGTTAGACTCTTCTTTAGAGACTAGAAACTCTCCTCACACTTACTACTCCATTCAAACTTGACTCCCTTCCTTGTGAGTTTGGTCATCGGCGATGCTACTAAGGAGAAATCTTTAATGAATTTCATATAGTAACCCGCTAAACCAAGGAAGCTTCTGATATCAGTGATTGACTTAGGTTGTGGCCAATCAGTGACTGCTTTCACTTTTGATGGATCCACTGCAATTCCGGCCTTTGAGACAATATGACCAAGGAAATTTACCTCCCTCATCCAGAAGTCACACTTTGAGAGCTTGGTGAACAGTTGATGTTCTCTCAGAACTTGAAGAGTAATGGATAGGTGCTTCACATGCTCTTCTTCATTATTTGAATAGACCAGAATGTCGTCCACAAATATGATAATAAACTTGTCCAGGTATGCGTGGAATACTGTGTTCATGAGTGACATAAAGGCCGCTGGTGCATTTGTTAGACCAAAAGGCATAACTAGAAACTCATAATGTCCATACTGAGTTTGGAAAGCCGTTTTCTGTATGTCTGACTCCTTTACTCGCAACTGGTGATAACCATATTGCAAGTCTATCTTAGAAAATATTCCTGCTATTTTTAGCTGATCAAACAAGTCATCAATCCTTGGTAAGGGGTACTGATTCTTGACTGTCACTTGATTGATTTTTCGATAGTCAATACACAGCCGAAGTGATCCATCTTTCTTCTTCACAAAAAGAACAGGGGCTCCCCAGGGTGAAGTACTTGGTCGGATGAAGCCTACCTGCAACAACTCTTCTAGTTGACTCTTTAACTTCTTGAGTTCTGCTGGAGCCATACGGTATGGTGCTTTAGAAATTGGTGTTCTTCCAGGTGCTAAGTCAATGGCAAACTCCACTACCCGCTTAGGAGGTAACCCTGGAAGTTCTTCTGGGAATACATCGGGAAACTCTGCTACCACAGGAATCATGGACAACTCTTTGGGTTTTGACTCAGACTCAACTAAGTTAGCCAAAAAGGCTTTACAACCCTCGCCAAATAATGGGCAGTCGAGTTGTTTGGTTAGGATAGCTGCCACAAATTCTGCCCACATGATGGAAGAAATCTCACGTCGATGGAATGTGGTTTTTTTCCATGGATTTCCACCAGTAAGATGCTTCCTCCTGAAGCATGCATATTGCCAACCTCACTTGATGGCGGTGAGGCACAGACAGAGCCCTAAACGCTTTTTTGGTAATGTCAATCTAGCTCTCTGCCTTCATTAGATCAATCCCTCCAATAAATACCTCAACTCCATTCTTCCTAAAATTTTCCACAATGTAGTGGTCACTATTATCAACTGCTGGCGGCACCACTTGTTGGACTACCGGTGGTACTGGGTTTGGATTCTCCCCTTGCTTGCCCGGGTCTGCTAACCCTGCTCGCCCTTGGGCACTCCCCTGACCACCATCTTGGGTGATTCTGGGACTTGCTGCTGCCCGTCCTTGGGCACTCCCCTGACCACCATCTGGGGTGATTCTAGGACCCACTACCGAGTTTGAGGCTCCATTCCCTGCTACCACTCCCAATATCTGCTAAACAATATTTTGAACCACAAAATTTGTATTTTCTGAAGCCTATGAATTCCAAAGGAGATAGTCTCTTGCAGAGATCCCCAATTCATGTCACATTTTTGGGAATTTTATCCAAAAAGCTATGGGGACCCAAATCAAGTTAAGTACAGCATATCACCCCCAAACTGATGGTCAGAGTGAGAGGACCAATCAAACCTTGGAGGATTTGTTGAGAGCTTGCATCCTCGACTGAGGAGGAGATTGGGAGAAACACTTAGCCTTGGCTGAATTCACCTATAATAACTCTTACCAAGCCAGTATAGGAATGGCACCATTTGAAACTTTATACGGTAGGCCTTGTCAATCTCCATCATGCTGGTTGGAGTCTACATAGGTGGATATAGTCGAGCCAAAGATGGTGAGAGAAGCAGCTGAAAAAGTGCAACTCATCTAACAAAGGCTTAAGGCAGCTCAGGATCGGCAGAAAAGTTATGCTGACACTCGAAGGAAGGACTTAGAATTCCAAGTTGGGGAGTTCGTCTACCTTAAGACCTCACCTAAAAGGGAGTGATCAGATTTAGAACATCAGGGAAGTTGAAGCCAAGATTCATAGGACCATTTCAAATTCTGGATCAAATCGGAAGTAGTGCATTTAGATTAGCATTACGACCAAGCCTTGATGGTGTACACAATGTCTTTCATGTGTCAATGCTAAAGAAATATGTACGAGATGAGAATCACATTATCACAAATTTTGCAGATTTAGAGCTACAATCGGATTTAACCTATGAGGAAAAACCGATTTGCATCTTAGCAAGGGAAACAAAGACACTCCGTAACAAGGAGATCCCTTTGGTAAAGGTATTATGGAGAAATCAGGGATCAGAAGAAGCTACATGGGAGACTGAACAGGAAATGGCCAGAAAATTTCCTAGCCTGTTTGTAGCACAAAATCCGTGTAATTGTTGTAACATGGACTTATACCGGAGATGTACTTAATCATGAATATCCTATTAATGCTATGATATTTCGGGGACGAAATAATTCTACGTTGGGGAGATTGTAAAGACCCGGAAAAATATAATAATAATAACGTTCGACGCGGTGGGATCGAACGTGGGAAAATTTTAATTTTTTTCATTTAAATGGAAAAAAATCGTTAGCTGGTTAAGTATGAATTACCCGATTAATTGAAAAGTAATTTTTAACCGGATAATTCTAGTTGAATCGGTCGAGTCGACTACATTATTTATTCATTTAATCATTTAAGTTAACCATACCATATACCCATTTAATAGGTTAAGTGAAATGGTTAAGTGAACCATGTTGATTACCCAATTACCAGGTTACTCGATTAAGTGAAATACGGGCGAAGTAAGTTTTCACAAACCCTAGCCTTCATGACATTATATAAAGAGAAGGGGAGGGCGTCATCCACATAATTTCTCTTCAGACAGACGCCGGCTTCCTCCTTCGCTCAGGTAATTCTTCTTCCTTTCCTCTTCTTAGTTGCATAAATACACATGCTCAAATGGATAATAAGCATGTTTAGATAATAAGCATGATAAACATAAAATTAAAATCTGAAATCAACAAAGAGAAGGGGAACACTAGGAGGTCATCCTGATGTTTTGCAGCAGCAACAACGCCATCTTCCATCCTTGTGAGTTGGGTTGACGTGCTGGAAGTAGGCAGTGCTCCCGGCGGTGCTGCTGGCCGGACGGAGTCGCCTTGGGTGGCCGAGTCAGACCGTTGAGGAGGGATGCAAATCAGGAACGTGAAGGGAGACCAGGTCGGTGTTGCCATGGGTGGTGTTGCTGGCCAGACGTGGATCCGCCATGGAAAGTGCAGACTGGTCGTCACCTGGGGTGGTGCTGGTCATCACCTTGATGGGGCAGGACATGGTCGCCATGGCTGCTGGTCGGCCACCATGAATGGTGAAATTAAGGTCCCCATGTAGGGTGTAGTCCGAGTTCCATGAGATAGCAGCGGATAAAGATTGGATCTTTGGGGTTTTCCAATCGGATCAGTGGGGTAGATAGAAGATGGGGTCTGAAATTGGGTGGAAGGAAAAGAAGACATGCTGGTTTTGGGTGCGAAGAAGAAGAAGGTATGGGAAAGAGAAGGACGTCGGGGAAGAAGAATGGCAGTTTTGTAAATATGGGATGACTCGATACGGTCGAGTTAAAAATAAATTACAAATAACTGTACTAGTGACATCCTTAAATTAGGATAATACAAATCAGTTAAAGAATATACTAATACTAGTAATTAAGTATTGAGTATGCTTAATAATTAAATTATTAACTGGTAAATGAAGGTTTTATTTGGGATATTTAATTGGAAATGTGAAAGAAAAGGACTTAATTGATTATATCACATTGATAATAAATTATCATTGGACTTACTGGAAATTAAATAATTAATGAAGTCCAGCATGATATATTTTATATCTTCAAAATGGATAGTTATACTAGTCATGTAGTTGCATGTAGGTTCATGCAAATAAAATTATACTAATGTATAATTTTATGCCCTCATTCAGATTAGGGTTAGCGGATTACAGTCAGACAAAATCTCAAGTCAGGTACGTATAATAGGTAGAACATCGTACTTTCCTTGTTGGTAGCCTAGGTCGGCCTGAGCCCAGATTCGACCACCATGCACCGAGTGCAACCGGGGTCAAAGAATTGACTCAGTCCGACACGGGGTCGTATTATGTGCGTAAATTGTGTAATGCATCGACATTGTTTTGGAGTAGTGATAGCCGCCCCATAAAAAGGCTACGGCTGGGGTGAGCGAGGCATAGCGATTCCTCCATCGCACTAGAGTGCAGTGATAGCTTCCCATAAAAAGGCTATGGTTGGGGTGTGTAAGGCACTGGCACTGGAGTGCAGTGATAGCCTCCCCATAAAAAGGCTACGGCCGGGGTGTGTGAGGCATTGGCACTAGAATTGGTAGTGAGAGCTTCCCCACAAACGGGTGTGGCATTCACCTGAGTGCGGTGATAGCTTCCCCACAAAAAGGCTACGGCCGGGGTGTGCGAGGCACTGGCATTAGAGATGGTAGTGGTAGCCTCCCCACAAAAGGGCTACGGCTGGGGTGTGCGGATCACAGCGGATACCTCCTCCGCATTGTTTTGGAGTATAGCGGAATCGCTCCACCGCATATTAAAATGAACATAGGGAAATAGTGGAATGTACTTGACTTGTTTTATCTATTATACTACTTAGTGTTGAAATCACTAACGCGGAATTGCCTCCGTAGGTGTGCAGATACGAAATTAGGTGATTGACAACCAGAGCATGGAGCAAAATAAATATGGAGACTCCCTTTTTTATTTATTTGAGAAATAAGTGTGGCTACTGGGAAACGGTCCAAGACTGTGGGATCTTTAAATATGTTTTGTTAGAAATGCTAGACATATTTGCTAAATTGTGAGTAACACCTTGCCAGCTAGGCCCACAATGTTGTGAAAAAAGGCGGGTCATTACAGGAGTATTTTCTAAGATAGACTTGTGGTTTGGTTATCACCTGTTGCGAGTAAGGGAGTCAGACATATAGAAAATGGCTTTTCGAACTTGGTTGGACATAATGAATTTCTGGTCATGCCTTTTGGTCTAAAAATTGCACCTGCGGCTTTTATGTACTCATGGACATAGTATTTCATGCATACTTGGACAAGTTTATTATCGTGTTTGTGGACGACATTCTGGTCTATTCAAATAATGAAGAAGAGCATGTGAAGCACTTGTCCATTACTCTTCGAGTTTAGAGAGAAAATCAACTGCTCGCCAAGCTCTCAAAGTGTGACTTCTGGTTGAAGGAGGTAAACTTCAAAGGTCATATTATCTCAAAGGCTGGAATTGCAGTGGATCCATCAAAAGTGAAAGCAGTCACTGATTGGCCACAATCTAAGTCAGTCACTGATATCAGAAGCATCCTTGGTTTAGTTGTAAAGACCCGGAAAAAAATTTAATAATAATAATAATAATAAGAATAATAATGACGTTCGACGCAGTGGGATCGAACGTGGGAAAAAATTCGTTAGCTGGATAAGTATGAATTACCCAGTTAATTGAAAAGTAATTTTTAATTGGATAAATCTAGTTGAATCGGTCGAGTCGACTACATTATTTATCCAATTAACCATTTAAGTGAACCATACCATGTACCCATTTAGCAGGTTAAGTGAAATGGTTAAGTGGACCATGTTGATTACCCAATTACCCGGTTAAAGGAATTACGGTGAAAGGGTGCTTCCACGTACCCTAGCCGTCATTTTATTCATTATAAAAGGAAAAGGGGGAGCGCGTCATCTACATTTTTCCTCCTTAGACAGACGCCGGATTTCCTCCTTCTCTCGGGTAATTTTCTTTCCTTTCTTTTTCTTTTGTTGCATGCATACACATGTTGCATAAATCATAAACATGATAAACATAAGAATTAAATGAGAAATCAACAAGGGAAGAAGAAAACCAGGAGGACGTCCTGCTGTTTTCCAGCAGCAACCATGCCATGTTTCCTTCCATGGTGCGGGGTTGACGTGCTGGAGGTGGGAATTGCTCCCGACGGTGATGCTGGCCAGATGGAGTCACCTTGGAGGGCCAAAACAGACCGTCGAGGAGGCACGCAGGTCTGAAATCCGAGGGGAGAACAGGTTAGTGTTGCCATGGGTGGTGTTGCTGGCCAGACGTGGATCCGCCATGGAAAGTGCAGACTGGTCATCACCTGGGGTGGTGCTGGTCGTCACCTTGATGGGGCCGGACATGGTCGCCATGGCTGCTGGTCGGCCACCATTAATGGTGAAATTAAGGTCCCCATATAGGGTGTAGTCCGAGTTTCATGAGATAGCAGCGGATAAAGATTAGATCTTTGGGGTTTATCCAATCGGATTAGTGGGGTAGATAGAAGATGGGGTCTGAAATTGGGTGGAAGGAAAAGAAGACATGCTGGTCGGGTGCTGTTTATGTGGCCGACTAGAGTAGTCGTCATAGGTCTGGTCGGGTGCTGTTTATGTGGCCGACTAGGGTAGATGCCATGGGTCATGGGCTGATTATGTGACCGACATGGAGTCACCAAGGTCAGGTCGGGGTTGCTGATTGGGTGGCCGGAATGGGGTCGCCAAGGACTGGTTGAGGGTTGCCATGTGGTGGCCAAGTTGGAGACGCCATGGCAGCAAATGGAGGCTGCCACGTTACTGGTTGGTCGCCATGCATGGTGAAAATACCGGCTTTCACGGGTTGACTACAATAAAGCTGGGAGCTTTGGGGTCGTTAAATGAATTGTTAAAGTAGAATGGCAACCAGGTAAATATGGGAGAACTCGATGCGGTTGAGTTAGAATATAAGGTAAATACAAAAGAATTAAGTATGGGACATGTTAATAATTAAATTATCAATTAGATAATGGGGATTTGGATGGGGATAATTAATAATTAATTATCATTAGAATTGCTGAAAATTTAATAAGAAATGAAGACTAACATGAACTAATTACATCATTTAAAATTGATAGTATATTAGTCATGTACGTTGCATGTAGGTTCATGCAAAATAAAATTATACTAATGTATAATTTTATGCCCTCATTCAGATTAGGGTTCACGGGTCACAGTCAGACGAAATCACAAGTCAGGTACGTATAATAGGTAGAACATCGTATTTTCCTTGTTGGTAGCCTAGGTCGGCCTGAGCCCAGATTCGACCACCATGCACCGAGTGCAACCGGGGTCAAAGAATTGACTCAGTCCGACACTGGGTCGTATTATGTGCGTAAAGTTTGTAATGCATTAACATTGTTTTGGAGTAGTGATAGCCACCCCATAAAAAGGCTACGGCCGGGGTGAGCAAGGCACAGCGATTCCTCCATCGCACTGGAGTGCAGTGATAGCCTCCCCATAAAAAGGCTACGGCCGGGGTGTGTGAGGCACTGGCACTAGAGTTGGCAGTGAGAGCTTCCCCACAAATGGGGCATAGCAATCACCTGAGTGCAGTGATAGCCTCCCCATAAAAAGGCTACGGCCGGAGTGTGCAAGGCACTGGCACTGGAGTGCAGTGATAGCCTCCCCATAAAAAGGCTACGGCCGGGGTGTGCGAGGCACTGGCACTAGAATTGGTAGTGAGAGCTTCCCCACAAACGGGGTGTAGCAATCACTCTGAGTGCAGTGATAGCTTCCCCACAAAAAGGCTACGGCCGGGGTGTGCGAGGCACTGGCACTGGAGACGGTAGTGGTAGCCTCCCCACAAAAGGGCTACGGCCGGGGTGTGCGGATCACAGCGGATACCTCCTCCGCATTGTTTTGGAGTATAGCGGAATCGCTCCACCGCATATTAAAATAAACATAAGGAAATAGTGGAATGTACTTGAATTGTTTTATCTATTATACTACTTAGTGTTGTAATCACTAACGCGGAATTGCCTCCGCAGGTGTGCAGATACGAAATTAGGTGATTGACAACCAGGGCATGGAGCAAAATAAATATGAGGACTCCTTTTTTTATTTATTTGAGAAATAAGTGTGGCTACTGGGAAATGGTCTAAGACTGTGGGATCTTTATATATGTTTTTGTTAAAAAAAATGTTAGACATATTTGCTTAATTGTGAGTAACACCTGGCCAGCTAGGCCCACAATGTTGTGACAAATGGAGGGTCGTTACATTAGCGGTTTACTACAGGAAATACTTTAAAGACTTCTCCCCAGTAGCATTGTTGATGATCAAACTCACAAGGAAGGGAGTCAAGTTTGAATGGTGTAGTAAGTGTGAGGAGAGTTTCCAGTCTCTTAAGAAGAGTCTAACAACTGCACTAGTTTTGACCCTGCCAAATGGTAAAGAAGGATTCATAGTCTTCAGTGATGTATCTTTGTTGGGTTTAGGATGTGTCCTTATGCAAGGAGGTAAAGTGGTGGCCTATGCCTCTCCTCAATTGAAGATTCATGAGCAAAATTATTCAACCCATGACTTGAAACTGGCAGCAGTGGTTTTTGCCCTGAAGATTTGAAGACACTAGTTGTGTGGAGCCTAGTTTGAAGTATTCAATGACCACCAGAGTTTGAAGTATATCTTCACCCAGAATGACCTTAACCTTCGACAGAGGCGGTGGATAGAATATTTGAAAGACTACGACTTCCAAAGCTTATACCATCCAAGGAAAGTGAATGTGGTAGCAAACGCGTGGAGTGAGAAGGGCAAGGTGGACAAAAGTCAGTAGCTAGCTAGACTTTGGACCATGTCAGTAGCAGTGGTGGCTATCAATCCTGTGGAGCAACTAATAGGATTATTGGCAAATTTAGTTATTTCCAATGATTTAGTTGATCGTGTCAAGCTAGCACAAAAGGGTGATGAGGAGCTGAATGAAATGTTGGACAAGATTCCTGACATTGTAGTTGATTCCAATACTGTGATAAGATTTAGAGGAAGGTTGTGTGTACCCATGGATGATGCACAAAGACGGAATATCTTGGAGGAGGCTCATCACTCAAAGTGTGTACCCTGGACTTACTAAAATGTATCAGGATTTGAAGCAAACCTATTGGTGGATTGGGATGAAGAGGCATGTTGTGGATTTTGTCTCCAAGTGTTAGATTTGCCAACAGATCAAAGCCGAACATCAACTACCTGGAGGACTATTGCTACCTTTAGAAATACCAACTGGAAATGGGAGTGTCATATGTGATTTTATTGCAAAGCTCCCAAGGACTCAGAAGAAGCATGACTCCATATGGGTGGTTGTGGACCGGCTAACTAAGGTATCTCACTTTATCCCCACGAAATCAATGAGGACTGCAGAATATCTGGTAGGATTGTATGTCAACAATATTGTCAAGTTACGTGGGATTCCAAAGGAAATAGTCTCCGACCGAGATCCCCTATTCACCTCACATTTTTGGGAAGCTTTCCAAAAGGCCATGGGGACCCAAATCAAGCTGAGTACAGCATATCATCCCCAAACTGAAGGTCAGAGTGAGAGGACTATTCAAACTTTGGAAGATTTCTTAAGAGCTTGCATTCTTGACTGAGGAGGTGACTAGGAGAAATAGTTAGCCTTGGCTGAATTCGCCTACAATAACTCTTACCAAGCCAGTGTAGGGATGGCGCCATTTGAAGCCTTATATGGTAGACCCTATAGATCTCCATCATGCTGGCTGGAGTCTACCGAAGTAGTTATAGTCGGGCTAGAGATGGTGAGAGAAGCAATTGAAAAGGTGAAACTCATTCAGCAAAGACTTAAAGCAGCTCAGGATCAACAAAAGACTTATGCTGATACTCAAAAGAAGGACCTAGATTTCCAAGTAGGGGAGTTTGTGTACCTAAAGACATCTCTTACGAAGGGGATGATCAAATTTAAAATATTGGGGAAGTTGAAACCAAGATTCATCGGACCATTTCCAATCCTGGATCGAGTTGTAACTTGTGCATATAGATTAGCATTGTCACCAAGCCTCTTTAGAGTACACAATGTTTTCCATGTGTCAATGCTAAAAATATGTACGAGATGAAGATCATATCATCACCAATTTTGAAGACATCGAGCTACAATCAGATTTAACCTACGAGAAAAAGCCCATCCGCATCCTTGCAAGAGAAATAAAGACACTCAGGAACAAGGAAATTCCTTTGGTAAAAGTATTCTGGAAACATCAGGGATCAGAGGAAGCTACATGGGAGACCGAACTAGAAATAGTAAGAGCCTATTCGGGGCAAAAGATTCTCATTATTGTAATAGCATGAACCGATCTGAAGAAATAAAATTATATCATGATTATCCCGTTGTTGTTATAATATTTCGGGGACGAAACATTTCTAAGTTCGGGAGATTGTAAAGACTATGGAAAAAAAAAGAAAATAATAATAATAACCATAATAAATGGGCGCGGACGCGGTCCGGAAAGGACCGAACGAGGTCCGGGAAGGACAGAACGTGTTATATTCTTTATCCTGTTAATTCGACCTGGTTAATTATTTAACCATTTTATTATTTACCTGGTTACTCGATTAAGTGAAATACGAGTGTATTCACATACCCTAGCCGTCATTTTATTTTATTTTATGAAGGACGCCCTCCATCCTAGCTTTCATTCGCATTTTCTTCTCCTCTTCCTTATCAGTGTGGCTTCTTCATTGCTTGGGTAACTTTCTTATATCCCAAATCTTAGTTTTCATGCATTTCTTAATCACCATGCTAATTTCTGTTGCTTCATCAATTCATGATCATCATGTAAAGTTCTGCTACTTCCTCCATTCATGGGCGCCATGTAAACTTGCTGTCGTTTCACCAGTTCATGATCGCTTTGTTGTGTTGTTGCTTCATCAACGTCCTATGTTGTGTAATTGGTTGGGTTAGGATAAGGGAATTGCAGTCTCTAGCGTCTTAGAAGTTCTGGGATGGGGTTTGGATGGTGGACAACGGTGTGGGTGAGTTCAGGCGTTTGTAGCAGTCTGTCGGCCAAGATTCACGCCGTGCATGCTCACAGCGCTTGGCCGGGATGTTGGGTTGTCATGTGGGGAGAAGGGAAGAGTTCCAAGTGGTGATGCTGGCCAGGAGTCACGCGGGATGGCGCACGACAAGCTCGACTAGGGAGTTGCAGTAAAGCATGAACTTTAGGCTTTCGATTGGTTGGTGGAGAAGGGTAAAGTTGATGGAGGACGTGATTCTTGTTTTGGGTGCTAAGATAAGGGTTGGAGAAGAAGGAAATGGGCTGCTTTTGGGTGTAAGATGGAGGTGGAGAAGAGAAGAACGTTGGGGAAGAAGTAGATGGCAAATTTGTAAATATGGGTTGACTCGATATCGACTCGAGTTAAAAATAATATAAACTAGTAATCAATTTTTAAAAATAATTATTTTAATGGGTTATATGTTAAAGTTACTTAACTAATTAATTATTGTACGATTAAATAATCAAACGATTAAATTAAATAAACGGCAGATAATTAATCGGCGTAATACAAACGATTAAATTAAATTGGACGATTATAAGTAATTAATAAAAAAAGATTTTACCTTTACCATATTAAATTTAATATTAGGTAAGTAAAGTGATTATTTAATAATGGGTCAGTAATGTAGAAAAGGGGTTATTAAATGATAATCAGGTAAAAATCACAGTGACGTCGAACCTAAATAGCATAATGAAAATAAATAAAGTTCGAACCTTTATTGAATTGAATAATTTAAAATAATTGTATTTGTAATATCTTTGAATTAGAATATGAGAATTAATTTTATTAATTTAATCGAACGACTTAATTAATTAAATTACTATTAATAATGACATCGACAAAAAAAATTATAACCATAAACTAAATCATCAAAACAGTGTTTAAGTAATTATCATCTCAAACGAAAATGTACTAAAAATACCAATTAAATATTTGTTTGTCAATTAATAATTATTTTTTCAATTGTTAAGTATTAATTATGATTTGGATAATTAATTTAAAATGTAAAGTAGAGTATTAATGATTATGTCACTTGAATAACTAATTATCTCACTAGATTTGTTGAGAATTTAATATTTAATTTTTTTAAATAGTTGCATACTTATGTTGTCAAATTTTAATAATGATATTTATATTAGGCATTTAGTTACATGCATTTCTACTCCGAACAAAATTATACTTATGTATAATTTTACGTTCTCGTGCAGATTAGGATCGTTGGTTACAGCTGCGAGTTTACTTACGAACTATCCAAGTTCGTATAATTATTTGAAATGTCGTATTTTCCCTTATTGGCAACCATGGTCGGCCTAAGCCCAGATTCGACCACCATGCACTGAGTGCACTGGGTCAAGGAATTGACTCATTTCGACGATGGGGCTGCACCATTAAAATTACCATGTGGGAGTCTTGCTCGACTTGAGTATCTTAACCACCATGCGTTGGAACACAACCAGGATCGACTCAATTACGCACAAGGCAGTACCCCCTGAAAGATTGAACACCTGTCCCCATGCCAAAACGGGCAACAGGGCGCAATGGTGCAAGACAGTTTCATTATGCACTTGTGATACCGAGAGGGTGAATCAATGACAAACATTGGTAACTACAGACCGTGGGCCATGTAGCGTATGTCCGCATGCATAGGTTAGTAGCTGGATGGGGTGACCACCCCTCCCAACATATAACGAGCTTGGCATAGGCTCATAACAACTAAAAGACTCTTGAAATGATAATCAGGATTTTATTGACTTGTTTCATTTAATTATGTGGCTTAGTGGTTTTATCACTAATGTGGAATTGCCTCTGACGGTTAGCAGCTTTGGACTCAAGAATAGAAGTGTGGGTGGTGGTTCTTTTACCAACTTAGGTATGGTGAAACGATAATCATTTAGACTTCCTTTTTACCCTCCTGTGTTATAATTGTGGCTATGGGAAATGGTCTGAGACTGTGGGACAGTTATTTTATATATTGTCATATGCTATCAGAACATGTTTTATTTTTATGATTTATAAATTCTAGACTTATTTGTAGTAATACAATTCATGTTCTGGAATGTTTTGTTTACAAAAAATTATATTTTTAAGTAACACCCAGTCCAGTTCAGGCAGGTTGTTACAGGTGATATCAGAGCCAGGTTACGTGTTAGATGGTGGGCTGGACTAGGGACGTTGGCTAGGCTGCCGGTCATAGGCCAAAGAACGTCGTGGGCTAGGGTGAGCAGTGGGCGAAGTGTACGGATTTCGGGGACAAAATTTCCTAAGGTGGGTGGATTATGAGATCCCTCAACTTAATCCCACATCTAATACTTACTAGGAGAAGATTATGTTTATAAATGAGAATGGACTATAGATCTTTAACTTGGGTTAACCATTTTAAAAAATGACTTAGGCCCATTACGTTGCACTTGGGCCGGGTTGTTATAGTGAGGAACTCAAACACAAAATTTTAGGAGTCCTCGGGAATGGAACAACCTTCTTACTAATCCAGAGCCTGCTATGACAGTCAAATGCACCAGCTCATGGTACATGCAAATCGGTTTCACCATCTCTCGTCTCATTCAAAACTCGATAGAAATCTTATGTAGGCTTGGGAAGGGATTTAATAATTTAGGCCCAAAGGCAACTTGCGGTGGATTTTGTTTTTAAGTCAGACTCGAGGGGTCTCATCCTCGAGGTTGTTAAGTTTTGGAAAATCGTTCGCTAAAATTACCCATGTTAACTAGGGTCCGATAAATCCCTACTTAACATGTCCTGCAACCTACAAGCCAAAGCAAATATTACTAACTAATAATAAATCTTCAAAAATAATTATTCTAATGGGTTATGGGTAAAGTTACTAAACTAATTAATTATTGTACGAAATCGCCACGAGTAATAAAAATACGGTAATAATAAACGGTGGATAGTTAATCGGCTAATGCCTAGCGATTAAATTAAATTGAAGGATTATAAGTAATTAATAAAATATAATCGGGCAAAAATCACAAGCGTCGAACCTAAATAACCTAATGAAAATAAATAAAGTTCGAACCTTTTTTGAGTTGAATAATTTAAAATAATTAGAAATATCTTTTAATTAGGATAATACAAATTATTTTAAATAATTTAATCGAACAATGTAATTAATTAAATTGCTATGAATAATGATAGCGATTAAATATTATAACCAAAGGAAAATATACTAATAATAGTAATTAAATATTTGTTTCATAAGTTGATAATTATTTTATCCTTTGTTAAGTGTGAATCATAATTTAGATAATTAATTTAAAATGTACAGTAGGATTTAAATAATTATGTTACATGAATAATTTAATATTTAATATTGTTGAATTTTAATAGTGATATATATATATTAGTCATTTAGTTGTATGCACTGACGCAACTGGGGTTGACTCATTCGACACAAGGCAGCACCCCCTAAAAAATTGAACACTTGTCCCCATGCCGAAAGAGCAACAGGGCGCAATGGCGCAAGATGACTCATTATACACTTGTGATACCAAGAGGCCGAGTCAATGGCAAACATTGGTAACTACAGTCCGTGGGCCACGTAGTGTGTGTGTGCATGCATGGGATGGTAGCTGGATGGGGTGGCCACCCCTCCCAGCATATATCGAGGTCGGCATAGGCTCACAACAACTAAAAGACTCTTGAAATGATAACGGGGATTTTATTGATTTATTTTATTTAATTATGCGGCTTAGTGGTTTTATCAATAACGCGAAATTGCCTTCGCAAGTGAGCAGCTTTGGACCGAAGAATAAAAGTGACTCAGGTTGGTGAATTGATAATAAAATTGGACTTCCTTATTATTCTCTTGTGTTATAAATGTGGATATGTGAAACGGTCCGAGACTATGGGACAGTTACTTTATATTTTAGAGAACATGATTTATATTATATATTGCAAACTTATTTATTGTTTTTCAATTCATGTTTTGGAATATTATCGTTACATCAATTATATTTTTAGGTAACAACCGGTCTAGTTTGGGCGGGTCGTTATAGGTGGTATAAGAGCACGGTCTCCACAAGCGCACATTTTGTGACTCAAGTACTTTGTTGACAAGTCCAATAATTATCTTTTCCCACTGTGTTGTGTTATTAATTAAGAAATTCATTCGCTAACAAACCTAACTCAAAAATGAAAAAGAACATATAAATGAACCATGATGGGAAAAATTTTTGACGTTTAAGATGGCAGGCACTCATAGACAGTCGAACCGATCTACTCAGTCAACTTGGAACACTGAGAATGTATTGGCCTAGATCCTGACGGCCATACAGGGACTGGCGCAGGCTTAAGAAAATACAAATTCTGTAGTTCAGAATATCATTCAGCGGTTACCGGGAGTGATAGCGGGGAATGGAGCCTCAAACTCAGCAGTGGGTCCCAGAATCACCCAGGATGGTGGTCAGGGAGGTGCCCAAGGGCGGGTAGGCTTAGCAAACCTAGGTGAGTGCAGAGAGCGTCCAAACCCATTGCTACCGGTAGTCCGACAAGTGATGCCACCAGCTGTTGATGATAGTGATCGTTACACTATGGAAAAGTTCATGAAGAATGGAGCTGAACTATTTGTTGGAGGGATCGATCCAATGAAAGCGGAGAGCTGGATAGATATTACTCAAAAAGGTTTTAGGGCTCTATTTGTGACCCACCACCATCAAGTGAGTTTGGCAACATGCATAATTCAGGAGGAAGCATCTTACTAGTGGAAATCCTTGGAAAAGACCACATTCCATCAATGTGAGATTTCTGACATCATGTAGGCGGAATTTGTGGCAGCTTTGACTATCGATAACTCAATCAAATGATAGTCAAGAATTGGTACCCCTTACCAAGGATTGATGACTTGTTTGATGAGCTAAAAACAACCGGAGTATTTTCTAGGATAGACTTGCTGTATGGTTATCACCAGTTGCGAGTAAAGGAGTCAGATATACAGAAAATGGCTTTCCGAACACAGTATGGACATTACAAATTTTTGGTCATGTCTTTTTGTCGAACAAATGCACCAGTGGCCTTTATGTTACTCATGAACACACTATTTCACGCATACTTGGACACGTTTATTATCGTGTTTGTGGACGACAATCTAGTCTTTTTAAATAATGAAGAAGAGCATGTGAAGCACCTGTCCCTTACTCTTCAAGTTCTGAGAGAAAATAAACTGTTTGCCAAGTTCTCAACGTGTGACTTCTTGTTGAAGGAGGTAAACTTCCTGGGTCATATTTTCTCAAAGGCCGAATTGCAGTGGATCAATCAAAAGTGAAAGTAGTCACTTATTGGCCACAACCCAAGTCAGTCACTGACATCAGAAGCTTCCTTGGCTTAGTAGGTTACTATAGGAAATTCATTAAAGACTTCTCCTTAGTAGCATCGCGGATGACCAAGCTCACAAGGGAGTCATGTTTTAATGGTGTAGTAAGTGTGAAGAGAGTTTCTAGTCTGAGAAGAAGAGTCCAACAACTGCACAAGTTTTGACCCTGCCAAATGGTAATGAAGGATCCGTAGTTTTCAGTGATGCATCTCTATTGGGTTCAGGATGTGTCCTTATGCAAGAAGGTAAAAGTGGTGGCCTATGCCTCTCGTCAATTCAATATTCATGAACAAAATTATGCAACCCATGACTTGGAATTGGCAGCGGTGGTTTTTGCCATGAAGATTTGGTGACAGTACTTGTATGGAGCCCAGTTTGAAGGACTACAACTTCCAAATCTTATACCACCCAAGGAAAGCGAATGTGGTAGCAGACGCATTGATTCGGAAGGGCAAAGTGGACAAGGGTCAGCAGCTAACTTGACTTTGGGCCATGTCAGCAGAAGTGGTGGCTATCAATCCTGTGGAGCAACTAATAGGATTATTGGCAAATTTTGTTATTTCCAATGAATTAGTTGATCATGTTAAGCTAGCACAAATGAGTGATGAGGAGTTGACTGAAATGTTGGACAAGATTCCTGACATTGTAGCTGTAACACCCCAAATCCGGTTCACGCTCATGAACTGAACCGGTATGTTACAGGCCCCGGTTAGGTCGGCTAACCCGAACCTAACTCATACGGATCCAATCTCAGCGTCTTAAGATGAAGATATAACTCTCAAGCATGGATGAATGCACAAACCCTAACATGGTACTACATGAATGACATGCAAATCAAAGCACACACCAAGACAATCCCGATAAAAATTAATAAAAATTTTAAAATATAACGGACAGAGGTTCCCCTAAAAATGCAATTACGGGCCATCCTGTCAAATATACATATGCAAATATATATATATAACCATATATCAAACAATTTCATTCATACAAAATACAAAATCTAACATGCTGTAACTCATTTTGAAACTTGAGTCTCAACCCACTACGCTGCCATTGCGCAATCTATTCATGTTCACATCGTCTCATCATCTCTTAACTTAATTACATCATATCATCATATCTTAAGCATTTAATCACATCATATAATAATATCATAAACACAATGTAAACACTCAATTGACTGACATGTGTGCAAGCGACAACAGTGCTCCTCTGTCCAAACTGGCTCCTCCAACTCGTAATTGTTACCTACATACAGTATAAAAACACGTCAGTAACAAGTGTTACTGGTCCGAAAAATAAAATAACTATAACAAACTGGCTATGAGAGCAAACACTCATATGAAAGAAACATCATATACTCCACGTGAACACTCTGAAGGGCACTACTGCGGAGCCACTGGGCTGCAGACCCAGTAGCATCCCAATCTATCTGGTACTGTGCCACTCACGACACTTCTTTTTCAGTACTTCACATAAAACTTTATCCTAAGCCCTCTCCTTACCTCCATATTTCTCCTGGCCTTGAGCACAAAGGCCGAGTACTCTCAGGCAGTCGCCTTTAGTACCCTTTGAACCACAAGTCCGGACATGCGCTGTACTAAACAGTACCCGTAAACCTCCACATTCTCCGCGTGTGAGGAACTCAAACGCGGAGTTGTCAGGATCCCTCAGGAATGGAACAGTCCGCTGGCACTAATCCAAATCCCGATTTGACTGTCACGGCATCTGCTCATGGTACGTGCAGTCGGTTTCTCCATCTCTTGTCTCACTGAAAACGCAAAAACTACATATATATAGGGCTGGGTAGGGATTTATATACTAGGCCCGAAGGCAACTTGTGGTGGATCTTGTTTTCGAAATCATCCTCGAGGATCTCATCCTCGAGGGTTATTAACCCGAAAAACTATTCGGTTAAATGGCCCGAGTTAAGTGGGATCCGATAAAACGCCACTTAACCCGTCCTGCACATAATAAAATAAAGATACAATAGAAGAGCGTAAAACAGAGGCGAGTCCTAAACGGACCTGGTAGAAGCTCCAAGCGTGTCATTGCGCCTAGGCGGCGAGCTCCTACTCCGTACCTATACATGAAAACTAAATACTAACGCCCGCTAACTAAATGATGCATCAAACTCAATAAACATCACACAATACGAATAACATCCATCAACAATCAAGTAATCATAATGTGAAAATAATTCTAAGTCATCTTATTCATACCAATTTTATACTGTTTTTCTAAGTTACGTCATACTCGATTAGCATGCTCATATATACTTATCTCACTAGATTACTTATCCTCCATGCACTATCAATCACATCATGTAACTTCATTCATAGTCTGGCATTCATCATGATAACTACTCAATTCTAACATGCTATACTAACAATCATCATCAATTTTAAATAATCAAATCGGAGGTAATTATACCTCACGTCATCGGCAATCGGCGACGGCTAGGGTTCCGTCGCGCGTCTCGGAGCTCGAATTTGGCGCTCATCGGCGTCTGACGTTCGATCGGGATTGACTAGATGAGCTCCGCGGAAGATCCAGCGAACTCCAATGAATCCGGTTTTCCGGCAAGTTCTGGCGGTTTTCCGGCGGCTTTAGTGGTTTTCCCGCACCTCTCAACCGGTTTTCCGGCAACAGTCGCCGGCGGCATCTACTGGCCGGAAAGTGCTCATATTGGGTACCATTGGAACCGGCTCGGCGAGCCCGATACATCTACGATGTCAACATGGCCAACGGAGGTGGCAGCTCGCTGGAAAATGCCTAAAACAGAGCGGTGGCGATGGGAGAAGAATCCGGCCGGTCTGGGCGGCGATGGGTTCCGATCTGGTCGGGGAGGGTCGTGGGTTGGTCGATGTTGCTGAGGCGACCACTGGATGGCGGCTGCTATGGTCGCCGGCGGCAGAATCAGTGACGCGACCGGAATGTAGGCGCGGCGCTAGGCCCGGCGATTCCGGCGTCAAGGCAGCCTGGCAGCGGCCGGGACTGGTCGGGGCAGCACGGCGACGCCATGGTGGGGCTAGGTGACGCCCGGATGGCGACGACGGTGCGGCAGTGGCGGCTAGGGTTTGGAAAGGGAAAGGAGGAAGAAAGGTCGGGGAAGTGAGAAAAGCACTTGGGTGGCAATATCGTAAATATTACTTGACTCGTGTCCGGCTCGAGTCAAGAATAATAACTAAGGCATATTAAATCCTAAAAAAAATCGGGAAAAATCCCATAAAATCAAACAACACCACAACATCATAATGATATGCTCTAGAACTATCAACCCACTCAACTGCCCGTAACGCGTCCTAACGCAGTAAACGGCCTAAAACTAATTCTACGATCCACTATATATATAAATAAAAAAACTGGCATACTCTTATATATTCTGATAACTCATTCTGTTCTGCTATATTCATGACGTTATCATCATATACTTGGGTACGCATGACCCTCATAGCTCATACACGCGACTAGCGTCGGCTCAGTACACGTGTTCTGAAACTGACTCGACTCGAAAATAACAGTCGAACCGACTGGTTCTGAATATAAAACCCTGAATCGAATCGTGGGTTTTACAGTAGCTGATTCCAATACTGTGATCAGATTTAGAGGATGGTTGTGTGTACCCAAGGATGATGCACTAAGACGGAATATCTTGGAGGAGGCTCATCGCTCAAAGTTCTCGATACACCCTGGAGTTACTAAAGTGTATCAGGATTTAAAGTGAACCCACTGATGGATTGGGATGAAGAGGGATGTTGTGGATTTTGTCTCCAAGTGTTAGATTTTCCAACAGATCAAAGCCCAACATCAACTACCTGGAGGACTATTGCTACCTTTAGAAATACCAACTTGGAAATGGGAGTGTGTCACATGCGATTTTATTGCAAAGCTCCCAAGGACTTAGAAGAAGCATGACTCCATATGGGTGGTTGTGGACCGACTAATTAAGGTAGCTCACTTTATCCCCACGAAATAAATGAGGACTACAGAATATCTGGTAGGATTGTATGTCAACAATATTGTCAAGTTGCATGGGATTCCAAAGGAAATAGTCTCCGACCGAGATCCCCTATTCACCCTGACATTTTTGGGAAGCTTTCCAAAAAGCCATGGGGACCTAAATCAAGCTGAGTACAGCATATCATCCCCATACTGATGGTCAGAGTGAGAGGACTATTCAATCTTTGGAAGATTTCTTAAGAGCTTACATTCTTGACTAGGGAGGGAAGATTTCTTAAGAGCTTGCATTCTTGACTGGGGAGGTGACTCGGAGAAACACTTAGCCTTGGCTGAATTTACCTACAATAACTCTTACCAAGCCAGTAAAGAGATGGCACCATTTGAAGCCTTATATGGAAGACCCTACAGCTCTCCATCATGCTGGCTAGAGTCTACTGAAGCAGTTATAGTCGGGCCAGAGATGGTGAGAGAAGCAACTGAAAAGGTGGAACTCATTCAGCAAAGACTTAAGGCAGCTCTGGATCGACAAAAGAGTTATGCTGATACTCACAGGAAGGACCTAGAGTTCCAAGTTTGGGAGTTTGTGTACCTAAAGATATCTCCTACGATGGGGGTGATCAGATTTAAAATATCGGGGACGTTGAAGCCAGGTTTCATAGGACTGTTCCAAATCCTGGACCAAAATTGTGCATATAGACTAGCATTACCACCAAGCCTAGCTAGCGTACACAATGTTTTCCATGTGTCAATGCTAAAGAAATATGTAAGAGATGAAGATCATATAATCACAAATTTTGATGACTTAGAGCTACAATCAAATTTAACCTATGTGGAAAAGCTGATTCGCATCCTGGCAAGAGAAATAAAGACAGTCAAGAACAAGGAAATTCCTTTGGTAAAAGTATTGTTGAAAAATCAGAGGTGAGAGGAAGCTACATGGGAGACTGAACAAGAAATGGCAAGGAAATACCCTAGCCTGTTTGTGGCATAGTAGTTTTATATTTGTAGAAGCACCAACTGATCCCGAAGAAATAAACAAAATTAATCATGATTGTTCTGTTGCCCGTTATGATATTTTAGGGATGAAATATTTCCAAGTTGGGGAGATTATGAAGACCGTGAAAAAAAGAAGAAATATTCTACTCGGTCGGGGATGAATCAAACATTGGAGAATTACTATTATTACTTATATAATATTCTCTACCCGGTTAATCATTATATTTTATTAATTACCCGGTTACCCGGTTAAATGAAATACGGGTGTAGGGGTATTTTCACATACCCAAGCTGTCATTTCCATTTTTATATTTGTGAAAGAGGATGTTATTTTTTGTGTAAGGGTGTCTTCCTCACCATAGCCGCCTAGTTCTCCACTTCCTTGCCGGTGCTTCTTCCTTGCAGGGGTATCCTTCCTATCGTCCTCTTCTAAATTTTCTTGCGTGCATATTCTTTTTCATTGATAATAAGCTTGTTATCAATTAAACTGGGAAACAATTTCTAATATCAGAATCAACTGGGAGACAAAGACTAATCTCAGAATGACATGGGAGACCACCTAATCTCAGAATGAGCTGGGAGACTATTTCTAATCTCAGAATGAACTGGGAGACAATGACTGATCTCAGAATGACCTTGGAGACCGCCTAATCTCAGAATGAGTTGGGAATTTCTAATCTTAGAATGAACTGGGAGACAATGACTAATCTCAGAATTACCTGGGAGACCACCTAATCTCAGAATGAACTGGGAGACAATTTCTAGCCTCAGAATGAATTGGGAGACAATGACTAATCTCAGAATGACCTGGGAGACCACCTAATCTCAAAATAAACTAGGAGACAATTTCTAATCTCAGAATGAGCTGGGCGACGACTTGTACAAATCTCAGAATGATCTGAGAGACAAATTACTAATCTCAGAATGACTTGAGAGATAATTACCAAAAGACTTGTGAAACGATCATAAAAAATGGGTGAAATGATAATAGGGATTATTTTGACTTGTTTCTTTTAATTATGCGGCTTAGTGGTTTTATCACTAACGCGGAATTGCCTCTGCAAGTGAGCAGCTTTGGACTGAAGAATAGAAGTGTGGTTGGTGGTTCGTTTACCAACCTAGGTATGGTGAATCGATAATAAAGTTGGACTTCCTTATTATTCTCTTGTGTAATAAATGTGGCTATGGGAAACGGTCTGAGACTGCGGGACAGTTATTTTATCTATTATCATATGCATCAGATCATGTTTTATTTTTACGATTTATAAATTCTAGACTTATTTGCATTATGAAAATTCATGTTCTTGAATTATTTACCATGTTACGATTCATGTTCTTGCATGTTACATTTACATTAACTATATTTTTATGTAACACCCACAAGCGCACATTTTATGACTCAAGTGCTTTGTTGACATGTCCAATAATTATCTTTTCCCATTGTGTTGTGTTATTAATTAACAAAGTTATTCGCTAATAAACCTAAGTCAAAACTGAGTCAAGAATGTATAAATGAACCATGATGGTTCAACGTTTCAGATGGCAGGCACTTGTAGACAGACAAACCTATCTACTCTGTCAAATTCAAACACGAGGAATGTATTGGCTCAGATCTTGACGGCCATACAGGGTGCAGCCTGACAATGTTATTTATGTACAGTTCTGTTAAGTATTCTGTCGTCCTTGTTGATTTTGTGGGGA
Source organism: Piper betle (assembly GCA_033002965.1). Classification (NCBI taxonomy): domain Eukaryota; kingdom Viridiplantae; phylum Streptophyta; class Magnoliopsida; order Piperales; family Piperaceae; genus Piper; species Piper betle. Next base: position 1,894 of record JAURVB010012911.1, on the reverse strand, counting down.
TAAACGGTCCACAACTACCCATATAGAGTCATGTCTCTTCAAAGTCCTTGGGAGTTTAGTAATAAAATCACATGTGACACGCTCCCATTTCTAGGTAGGTATCTCTAAAGATTGTAATAATCCACGAGGTAGTTGATGTTGGGCTTTGATCAATTGGCACGCCTGACACTTGGAAACAAAATCCACCACATCCTTCTTCATCCCAATCCACCAATAGGTTCATTTTAAGTCCTGGTACATCTTTGTAACACCAAGGTGTATTGAGAACCTTGAACGATGAGCTTCCTTCAGGATATCTCGCCTTAATGCATCATTGTTGGGCACACACTACCTCCCTCTAAATCTGATTACACTGTTAGAATCTTCTACAATATCAGGAGTTTTGTCCAACATTTCATTCAGCTTCTCATCTTCCATTTGTGTTAGCTTAACTCGGCCCACCAATTCTTTGCAGATAACCAGGTTTGCCAGTAGTCCTGTCATTTGTTCTACCAGGTTAATAGCTACCACCTCACCTGACCTAGCCCAAAGTCTATCTAGTTGTTGACACTTGTCCACCGTGCCCTTCCGACTCAACGCGTCAGCTACAACGTTCATTTTCCCGGATGGTATAAAATTTTGAAATCATAGTCCTTCAAGGTTAAGGTCATTCTGGGTAGTCAAAGTCTATCCACCGCCTGTGTCGAAGGTTAAGGTCATTCTGGGTGAAGATATACTTCAAACTTTGGTGGTCGGTGAAAACCTCGAACTGAGCTCCGTACAAATAGTGTCTCCAAATTTTCAAAGCAGACATAACTGCTACCAGTTCCAAGTCATGGGTTGCATAATTTTGCTCGTGAATCTTCAATTGGCGAGAGGCGTAAGCCACCACCTTACCATCTTGCATAAGGACACATCCTAACCACACTAGATATGCATCACTGAAGACCACAAATCCTTCATTGCCATTTGGTATAGTCAAAACTCATGCAGTAGTTAAACTCTTCTTCAAAGATTGGAAACTCTCTTCACATTTGTTACTCCATTCGAACTTGACTCCCTTGCGTGTAAGCTTAGTCATTAGCGATGCCACCAGGGAAAAATCTTTAATAAACTTCCGATAACAACCTGCTAGTCCTAGGAAACTTCAGATATCTGTGATTGACTTGGGTTGTGGCCAATCAGTAATTGCTCTCACTTTTGATGGATCCACTGCGACTCCTACCTTTGAGACAACATGTCCGAGGAATATCACCTCCTCCAGCCAAAAGTCACACTTTGATAACTTGGCAAACAATTGATTCTCCCTAAAAACTTGAAGAGCAATGGACAAGTGTTTCCCATGGTCCTCCTCATTATTTGAATAGACCAGAATGTCACCCACAAACACAATAATAAACTTATCCAAGTATTCGTGGAACAACCTGTTCATAAGTGACATAAAGGCGGCTGGTGCATTTGTCAGACCAAAAGGCATAACCTGAAACTCATAATGTCCATAGCGAGTTCGGAAAGCCATTTTCTGTATGTCAGATTCCTTCACTCGTAGTTAATGATATCCGGACCGCAAGTCTATTTTTGAGAATATTTCGGCTGTTTTCAACTGATCAAATAAATCATCAATCCTCGATAAGGGGTACCGATTCATGACTCTCACTTGATTGAGCTGGCCTGTAACGACCCGGAAAAAAATATTTTCATTGGCTGGTTAAGTATGAATTACCCGGTTAAATTGAAAAGTAATTTCTAACGAAATAGTGGAATGTACTTGTTTTGTTTTATCTATTATACTACTTAGTGTTGTAATCACTAACGCAGAATTGCCTCCGCAGGTGTGCAGATACGAGATTAGGTGATTGACATCCAGAGTATGGAGCAAAATAAATATGAGGACTCCTTTTTTTAATTTAATTGA